>JAAPAO010000299.1:0-29847 GCA_013115145.1 Perkinsus chesapeaki | reverse complement strand
ACCCCCCCCCACCCCCCCCCGTGTTTATTCCCCCAACTCGGGCTTTTGCCGCTTTTTTTGTAAATAAAAATCAAAAATGGCTCCCGTTTCGTATAAATTTTTAATGTTTTTTTTTTTCAAATCCCCCCCCCCCCCCCCAGCCGTCGCAGATAGCAGTCGTACACTTGTTCTCTGCAGCTATTACACTGTTTTATTCCCCTGGCTGAAGGTGGTTAAGAAGGCACCCCATATGTTTGCTGTGGTGAGCCTCCCCTCCCCATCCCAAACTGCTAATACATGCCGCTTTATCCTCCATCAGTTACTCCAATGGGTCGCACCCATCCTGAGCCTCCGGGTGGCGGTGGCGTACGGCAGTGTTGACCGAGATTGCGAACGGGACGGTATGGATTGTGTGTCTTCTTTGACCGGCACAGTATCGGTAAGTCGCACTTGACGGCACAGCGGATTGTGGGCATGTGTTAGGCGCAGTTCGCGAAGGCGAAGGTAGACCTGGCCCCGAACGACCCTCAAGGAGTAGACCTTGGTGAGTGTAGTTTTTATAGTCCTATCCAGCAGGCATATGTTGTCAGCAGATCAAGCCAAGGATCCGGGCTTCTTCTCGAACGACATGAAGGAAAGTAAGTGAGCGATTGCACCTGCTGCGTTGCATGGTTGTCATCTGTTAGTGCTAAAACGGAGGGACGAGTCGCAGACTCAATCCGAGTTGAATTTGGAGGGGCAGACCATGTAGCCTGACGTTCGGGCGATTGTGATTGTCGTTTTCAGATTTGGCATGAATCTTGACACCTGCGTGGATACCCTCGAGGATGCAGTGGGAAGATACAAAGTAGGTCAAGTTGTAGACGGCGCTTGAGATATCGATCATGCTATTCAGGTGTTTGAGGGCCAGGTATTTCAAGTCGAGAAGAACGTAGCGTTTCTCCTCCGTTTGACCTCTGGGTTCCGAACGTCATTCCATTGCAGGTCGAACAGAGTGAGAGTAGAGTTCGGGCTGTCATCGACTTGTCCAAAGTTGTTGATAGCAAGGTGGCTCGTAGACATCCCTGAGACTTCTGAGCATCTTCTCAGGGCTCGACTTTCGACAAGGAGATTGAAAGCATCTTCGACCTTTACAACAATGTCGCTGTGAGGTAAGATTTTCCACGGTCACGCCGTTGAAGAGTTCCTTCAGAGCGAATACGCTGGAGAAGTGGATGGCCGATGAAAAGACGGTAGGGTTATCGAGCGGCGCAAAGTTTATAGGTTTACTATATTCGTTTGTAGGTCAGAGACCACCTCAGCTCTGTGTACCGCATACTCGAGGCGAAGTCGGCCCAACAGGCTGTAGGAGATGCTGTGGTCTCGTTGGGTGTATTCGATTCGTAGGGAGAACTGGAAGAGATGCGAGTCATCCTAGCCAGCGCTGTGACGAAGATGGAGGGCATTCATTCGCATGTGTCGAAGGTGTTGACGGCAGGTAAGCCAGGCCGGTGGTGAGCTGGGCCTGGGGAAGAGTATCCCTGCTCAGTGGCCAACGCAGAAACAGCTATGTACGAGTGGGCCTATAACGTCACCGTGAAGGTCAATGCTCAGACCACTAAGATAGTCAATGTAGCATGAGCATTGATAAATAGGGGTAGCCTATCAGATGGTTCGTTAGGTGGCTCAAGGTATGGAGTATCGAGTTGCTCAGATTGACAATGCTGAGATCGAAACGGCAAGGATGGCCAACCTGCTTTTGTCGCGTAGGACAATGTCCGACTTGGTTACCCTCATATGTGCTTGTTTAGTCGCCCGACACTACAACGACGGTGATATTGCAGACGCAGCTGAGCAGATGGTTGTCCACACTAGTGAAGAGAAGCTCAAGGCTTACCGAGAGAGCACCACCGACAGCTCCATTGGCTCTGGTAGACGCTTGGCCTTGTTTGGCTGGAGTACCGATGGTGTTTAGGTTCTTTGACGGACATGGCTAACTCTCTAGGAGGGAGTTCAGAGATACTCGCTCCGCTGAAGTCATGATATGATTGACAATTCAATCCTCACGAGCCCTGTTGTTGAACCCTTTCTTCTGCCCTTTCGTTCCAGTCCATCAATGCCCGTTCATCTCTCAATAATGTCCTTAGGGCTCAATTCCCGTGGTCGTCTCGCTACTGTTATATATTATGTCAGATCTCTTGAATTGGTAGAAGTAGTATGTCATCATCTTTAGCCACTGCTGCTGTTCCCCAGCCCTCCTCATCAACAGCACTTGAAGGGGGCACCAAGTTGAATTGGGCAGACATGTCCTCTGAAGAGGAAGACTCATTTGGCAAGGCAATGGAAAACCTGCCCAAGCATGCAGCAGGAGCCACAATAGCTCCTTCGAAGATATGCTGGGCAGATTACGCCAGCGATGACAGTAAGCCTGAACCGCTGCTTGGAAAGAGAAGCATGTGATGAGCTCTTCAGGTCTTTCAATGCCTGTGCCTCCCATAAATCGTAGAACAGTGGCGAGAGGAACGACCACATTCCCAAAGGCAGCGGCCCCTTTAGATGGCCAAGACTCCTATCTCGAGCCTCCGGCGGATATGAGCAAGTTAGCAGCTGGTGTATCAGGTGTGAGTTGTGGCTTACCAATCGGGGAGTAATGTACGTATCAGCTTTGACCACTGCACCTGAAGAAAGCCGACCGGCCGGCTTTGGTTTCCTGATGAGTGACGCGAAGATCGTTATCCCAGAGGACTCTAAGGGAAGCGTCAGTGGCGCAGACTTCCTCAGCAATCTACCAGGTAGCCATCTACAGATCACTGTTAGTGGCATTTTGTCATAGGCCTCGAGGACAGCAAACGTCTGGCAGCCAAACGATTATCATCGGTGTCAGCGCAGGGGGAGCTCGAAACAGCTAGCAAGTTCCGCAAGCTGAATACAGGACAGAGGGTAAGATATTATCCGTTCAAGTGAACCAGAGATATCATGTCACTTTGATCTCTGTGGTATCCAGACTCCGCAGAATTCACACTTTATTGGTGTACTGTTTGATGACGCCTATCAGGATGTTGCCAAGGGCCCATCGTTCTTCCCTGACCCGAACGCTAAAGTTACCTTTGATCCAATATTCGGTGGTGATGCCCCTCCGACCATACAGAGCTTTGATTCCGCTGATGATGTTAAGGTGAGAAACAAGCGAATAACGGTTCATCAGCAGCATCGGCCAGACCCCACAGACTGAGCTGCGTCGCCGACGCCCTGCTCTTCGAGCTCGAAGAAGGACGACTGGTGGCGCCGCTACGAAGACTCCTTTGTGAGCCTCCAGGTGACTGAAGGGCGCAACGGTACCATGGTCAGGTCGGAGGTTCCGGCAACAGAAGAGCAATGGCAAGCGAGAGCAGAGCAGCGCTCGAAGCAAATAGAAATAGGGAAGATGACAGAGAACTACCTCGCCTATCGGGCTGCGGTAGGCCATGGGTAGAGCTGCACCGGACTTGAAATACGTTCGTCTGTCAGGTGACTCCGAGTAAGAGGAACCCTGCAGTTGATCCGGTAACACCTAATCCCAAGGAGAGGATCAGCAAGAGGGCGTTCGATGCCGAGCTCAAACAATGGAGAAAGAGACTCCACAGTGTTGAGGTACAATTGTAATTGGTAGAGACGGACAAGCCTGTCTCTCAGATCCCTCAAGATGAAGGAGAAGATAAACAAAACGATTGAGCTTAGGTGTTAGTGCACGATCGACTGCAGCATCTGTTAAGCAGCAGTCTTAGTTGCTATTGCAAGACTCAGTCTATTACGTATGCAATACATCCGTTGGGTGCCTTATCGAGCTCCGTTCTTGAAGTCTCGATAGCATCATCATCATCATTCCAACGAGTATGCGATAATTATATTGTTATCCTTTGCATGAAGAGAGGTTTATTATGTTGTCGGCAGGTAGATGACCGCCATTATCTATCCATTGGACTTGTGTTATTCTAGTACGGTAGAAGCGAACACAACCTGTTATAAAGGACAACCTCCTTATGCTTAATAATGACATATAAGCGATGAGAGTTAAAACTGAGGGAATCTGGGCAAACTATTAGCACCTACGAGGATTTTTTCGGGTTTAGCTGAGAAGGCATCTTGGATATTCCAACGTTGAGTTTTTATTGTTTGTATGAGCGATCGATGGCAATGTCCCTCCTGCACCTACTCTAACCCGCCCGATGCTCTAGTTTGCACTTGCTGCGAGAGAGAGGCGAATCCTGCCTTTTTGGAGGCTGAAACGCCACGGACACGAATCGCGAACGGTACCGAGACAACAGGCCCATCCGAGAACAAAGGGTCCCCACGAAGCCCGCAGCAAGGTGTTCGGTGGTACTGCATCACCTGTGACAAATGGTACCCTGTAACCCTACCCTACTGTTCTTCCTGTGGTGCCCCTGCTCCGAAAGAGAGGATCAAATGTCGAGGATGCAAGAGGATATTAGAGTATGAGGCTATGTTGTGTCGGTACTGTCCAAACTGTACGGTCAGGTATATCATCAGCCGGCCGCCGGCGACATTGGTCGATTGTCAAGCGTGTCGAGTACTAACACCAGTTAACGGAGATCCCTCGATTGAGGTGTGAAATAATGGTATTGGTCATCTGAAAGTTTTTGCTGAACAGGACTATGGTCCATGCAGAGAATCGGCAAGAGGAAGGATCTTGTCGGCTGATAACGTTGCAACCGTTGCGAAGGCGAGGCTCGATTTCATAACTGAAGCGTGCGTTTGGGATGACTGAGGATCCGGTAAATATTGAGCAGATGTCTAACTTTGAACCAACCATTTGTCGACGATGAGTTCCCGCCCGGTCCGCGAGCTTTGTTTGGCGATAGCCCCACAGGAGTACCAACTGATACCAATGTTCATAACCGATGGAGTGAAGTAGGGTTTACAGCCACTCTGTTCACGAAGTTGCTCATTCAGATCACCCAGCTCCCCTGGTTGCGTCCCGGTCCCAACTACCAGCTGTTTAGCCCCACTAGTGGGCCCTTGCCTGAAGACGTGCTGCAGGTAATTGCTCTCTCGACTTGTTCTTCATGCCCGCTGGTTCAGGGTGCTCTCGGAGACTGTTGGATACTCTCGGCCCTGGCCGCCCTATGCCAGCAGCGACCAAGTCTCATCAAGGATCTATTTCCTTATCAAGTGAGCGCCTAAGCTGCCTTTTTTGACTCGGACCTTTTCCTAGGGAGGTGGTGAAGCATCTCCTGTCGGAGCTTATTTGGTTCGTCTTTGTAACTCCAGTGGAGCGTGGAGGCTTGTAGTCGTCGACGACCATTTCCTCTCAACTAGCCCTGGCCATCGTGTCTTTGCCGGGAGGAGCTCAAGAGTTCTGTGGGTATCCCTTCTTGAGAAGGCCTATGCGAAGCTAAATGGCTCGTACGAGGCGATTGAAGCAGGTAGGTGACATTCCCATCATCTGGCCTCGTCAGACACTCTCCCAGGAACGGCCGCGGAAGGCCTAACCGCATTGACAGGATGGCCTTGTGTGGTTTATCGTTTACAAGCCGGAGGTTCCGGTGTAAACGGAGGTCGGGAGATTACTCAACAAGACGATGAGGTCCTTTGGGGTAAGTCACTCTGTCACGCGCTTCTGATCCAACCGTGTTCGCCTCCTAGGTTCGCTGCTGAGCCATGCGGGGGTTCACGTCATGTGCGCGAGTTGTGGTTTCGTTGATGGTGTTGGTAAGGAAGAATACGAAGCCATGGGCCTCTTCAGTCAGCACTGTTATAGCATTCTTAAGGTGAGAAGTCATCCCTACTTTTCGGACCATCTTACCTCACTGCAGGTGGCAACAATCGGCGACCTACGCTTATTGAAGCTGAGAAACCCATGGGGTATAATGGTCATGTCCATTAATTACTATAAGTAAACTTCGGTGCAGGTTCACGGGTCTGGCGAGGAGCCTACGGCCCGACATCACCGCAATGGACTCCTGAGCTCGAGGTGGCGCTACAAGCGACAACCGACGAGGACCCCACAGGGCCAGGGACGTTCTGGATACCCCTGAGTGACATGCGGAGGTGGGCCAATCTCACAAACTCTCACCATACGCGGCGATTTCCTTTGTGCAGTTTTCCCTTCCGCCATGGGAACCGAGTCGTCTCAGATACTTCAGCGCTATAACAGTTTGTCTCCATGAAGACTCGTGGTCGGAGGCACGTACCCCTATAATGCCCTTCCCTGCGCAACTGTCGTTCCCTGCTGTGCCGGCCGCCGAGATATCCTCCTTTGCCAATACACAAGCTAATTTATCAGTTTTTCAAGTAATTAACGACGACCTACCAACGCTTAACATGTTCACTCAGAACTCAAGTAGAAGTGGAGAAGACGATAGCTTCCCGAATGATGTTGGTATAGTATTGTTCAGACGCCGACCTCCGCCTAATTCAAACGTGTTAGACTATGTGGCCAGTTCACCAAGGTGAGACAAGATCCTAAGAAAGATACCTGCGGATTAGCAGCCGCCATTACGGATACCTTCAGGAGCACACATTCGACGGTTCAGCTCGACACCTGGCTCTACTCTCACACCCGACAAAGCCAGAGTGATGTCGAAACTAGATTCCTCGCGATCATTTTGACGTTCAACCATCGTTCCGGCGAAAAAGCACAACGGCGGCGAGAGTTCACGCTCGGAGTCTTCAGTGCTAAACCAGCGATTGTCCGAGACCTCTGGGTACACTAACTCCGTCGTGGTTTTGGTGATTGACATACCCCTTCAGGTTGGTTTCGAAGCAGAGCGGACTGCCTTGGCAGCTCACATAGTAGCTACTGGATCATGCGAAATTAATCATGATTTTAACCTTTATACCACTTATGACGCCGGCTACTGTGTCTACGTGGTCAACACAGCGAAGTAAGAGTCTTTACCCCTCCTGACCATACAATCTTCCCCTCAACAGTCGTGCCGTTTATTTCGAATCAACCGTCAGCAATGCCGTTAATTTATCAAGTTCTCGTGGATGGACGCCTTCAGAGGACGGGTCCAATGTATCCATAACAACCCATGACCTCATCCTCCCAGGTCAAGCCATGATTGTGAGACATTATTGTCCGTCAGTCGCGGCCACGCTCGTCGCAGGTTCTTATCGTCAGCGACTGGGGCGGAGGCTTCCGGTACACGCACAACTATCGATATACTTTCATGGGAAGGTGGTCTCCTGGACAAAGCTTTCACACTCCACCAATCCAAGAGGAGAGCATTCACCAGCCGTTCTCGTGCGGCCCATACTCCTCGCAACCTGTTGTACGTTATCCTTGACCTTTATTTCACTCCCTGTTTCTGTCCCTTGCATCGGTTGCGTGCACTAAGTTCAACTCAAATCAATAAGTTGAGAGAAATGATGTTCATGTTTGTGCCTCCGTGGAAATATCATCAGCTTGATCATCAGAAGTGCCGATTTCTGGAGAAAGTCGAACGAGAAACTCCAAACCATTTATTCGGTCCCCGAGGCCGAGGATGCATCCTGAAAAGCCCTCGTGCGAAGTCACGGATGACCACGCTCACCTTGAGGGAGCGCTCGTGATGCTTTGGGCGCCAACCTCTTATGGTTCACGAACCTGACAAATGCTCGCTTGATCTCAGCCAAGCCGCTAAGGTATCTTTACGTTCCATTTATTCCGCCACCGTCTGAGGCCACTAATTGATCTCCCTCGATTGAGAGGCTGCAATGGTTCCGGCTGACCAACTCAGCCTTGGACGCAGAGTCGATACACAGGTTGCACTTTCTATGTCGACCGATCCTATAGGGACCAGACGCTACTCCGGGCTGAAGGCGACATATAACAATGTTGTAAGGAAGGGGGATAGCTACGTGAAGCATGCTAGTGGTATCCTTGTGATATGGCGTTCGAACGCTTGAATTGAGGCCGTACAAATGGAACTTGCACCCTTGAGGGCACGGGAACTCAGCCGAGTCCTCTTCAATATCGACAATCCTGGCGAATAACACAGCAAATATAACAGATAAATGTGGGTCAACGATCTACCGAACGGCAGCTGCATTCCCGGCAACATCGACTGCGCAAAGCAATGAGCCATCAGCCTTGCAGGCATCCACCAAGGGTGAAGACAACTTCCGAGTAACTAAAGCCGATACTCTACCTCAGTGGAGAACCAGAGGCCTGCACCGGCGACGTCTTTGTCGTTCTGCCACGCTCGAACCATCCACACTTCCTCTCCATTCGAATCGGACTCAACACAGACGGTCAACTTGAAGACATCGCCCGAGACAAATCTTCTCTGTAGAGGCGCGTTCCAAACACTTCGTATAGAAGGAGCATTACCGGCCGGAGCAGCCTAGAGGGTATCTTCTCAAATGGTAGATCTCCAGCGAGATGCACCGGTATGTCACAGACTACAGGAAGCTCGTATCTGGTAGACGACAAATGGCAACTGATGTGTAAACTGGGCCTACCCGCAGACGAACGCAGGCCCATTGAGGTCACTAGCGTTGTCGATGTAGGTCATATCAACACGCCGCTTAGGGAGAGACTTTGATGAGCACAGTCCTAAAGCCATGGAACTCTTCGGGCCGCACTTAATCGTTGATAGGACTCTAACCTGACAAAGCAAAGTAGTCGACTGGGGTGATGCAGGAAAGTCACCGCAATCTTTGCTGGTGAGGTCCGACTTGGCAGAGGCAACCGCATGAACGCAACGGCCTGTTTCAGTCCTTCATATCGTACTGCTGTCCGCATGTCTGGAGACAACCGCAACGAGGGACTAAGTGGAGATTCAGCCATGACCGTCGGTGGTAAGTAGCGCACCTTAGAAAACCTTCAGCGAAAACTCCCTCAGCCACGGATTGCAGTGGTGGGCAGAGATCGGGAACTAAAGGCTATTTGCCTCCGGCTAAGTATCATTCAGAAATGCTCACCGTGGTTGATTACAGCAGTCTCCAGGGCCGGCGGTGGACTGTCCCTCAACAGAGCGATCTCTTTGACGTTACCCGATAGGTCGACCAACCCATAGGGGCGAGGATGCTCCGATACCTGGTACAAAAGTTACCCCAGACATCATAGCACTTGGAGCAGCACTCTAATGCTTGTGAGATAGGGAGAGATCCGCCTCTGCCCTTCACTCTCGACCATCAGGACCCACCACTGTCCACCAGCACCACCGTGCCACGCCCTTAGTGTGAGCTCAGAGCCTTCCTTCAGCATGGTCTAAAGGTAAGCCATAGTCAAGCGTAGACAGGTGGTGAGTGACCCTAGGCCGCCAGAGCCTGCTGTCGAGCTTTTGCATGGATACATCCTTGCCGATCTTAACCTTTGGTAAATCATAACCTATAAGTACCTCAAGACAGAAGGGGTGTTCAGCGGAGTGCTACACTGGCTTACTGGATTAACTAAATTTTCAGGTCTGCTATAAAGTGATTTATTCCACCGATTAGGCAGCTCTGGTAGCATACCAAAAGCCAGTGTGTTCCCAGTCCCCGATGCCATACCGATAATTTCTAAAAATTTAGCCAATCCTCCGGTCCAAAATGGGCCAGTTCAAAGTTGGCATCTTCTTACTAATTGTGAAGGCCCATCCCATGAGGTCATGAGACTCAGGCACCTCCACCACTAGTGTCCCACCAGAGATCCCAGCAGCTGTCCTGGCGGCCGAGGTCGGCGGAGTGCCACCGGACAGTTTCACCCGTTCACCGACGCAGCGAGCGAGCTAAGCAAGATCAACACGTTTCACCGGACAGCAGCCTCTTACGAAGAAAGGATACTCATGGGCATCCTCCCTATGATCGGGGCGATGTTGGCCTCTAAGGGAGCGGGTATGGCCTGAGGCAGTGCAGTAGGCCGTCTGAGCGTGGTGGCCCGAGGTTACTCTTCGTCGACTCGGATCGACTATGGGCGGTCGTGTTCATACTGATGTCGGCCACGGCAGCCGACACTCCTCCTGCTCCACTGGTATCATCTATAGTATCCTCTTCAATCGCCTCTTCACTTTGCACTTGAGTACAGGCTATTACAGAACTGCTGCTACCCAGAGCCGATGAGGAAGACGCACCACTATTGCCTGTTGTAAGGACTGCACAGCTAGGTATAGTTGGCAAGCAAGAACCTCACTTATAATCTTCCCTCTAGACCCTCGACGCCGTTTGGCCACACTCGAGACATTCAACCGTCCGCCTGATACGATCGCAAAGCGGGAGGCTCTCGACAAGTCCGTACTAGACTGTGTTCGGTCTGTGTTATTTGTAACTTCATTTTCGTCATGGTGTCTTGTGTCTTCTTCATTATCACTTTCTACAACTACAGTATCATCGAGGTCGACAGTTGTTGTGTTGGACATTTTGGTCAACTGGGTGAAAAGCTTTGATATGACATGGTATTCGACAAGTGGCTTCAGCTAGTGAAGTGACCTAATTCAATTACACACCGAGTGGCTGGATAAGCGACATGTTGGACTCGGATTGGGTTCTGCTACCGCACTCTGCCACAGACATCTTCATTCCCGAGCCCGATCATAAGATTGAGGATTACCCTCAAAGATCCTTACCACATTCTAAATAAGACCTCTAAAGCAACCTCTACCAGGAACTTATCAAATACGCCACAGATCTGCTGCACGCATGCGCATCACTACACCAAACACAAGGCACGAGCGTTTGGGGTGTTTCACTCAGCAATTATTATTGCAGTTATTAAACTATTGATGCTTAACAGCTAGCTTGAAACGGTTTAGGGACAATGTATAATAGGAACTAACACCGAGCGGACCCTTCCTCTTGGGCTAAGAGATACTCTAGCTCTTCACAGAGGGGACGATCGTGACTCCCATTAATTGAGAATAGATAGAGCGCTTTCACCAGCTTGCGGCTGCTGCTGCTGGCTCGACCTGATGTCATTGCAATGGTTAAAGCTAAAAACCAGATATTGCCAACCTGATTTAGAGAGTCGTCTGCGCAACTCCACATTAGAAAGCTTCGCCAAAGCACTCCTGAGCGCTGCGATGACGTGCTCATTTCCGTTTGCTACTTGCTCCGCTTCAGCCATGGTTTTCGCCATACTCACGTACCTGAGGGGATGATAGTAGACAGAGCAGCTAAGACAGGGTTACCCATCAAGCAATTGAGCCAGCTGTGCCTTAACAACAACACACTCCACGAACGCATCAGGCTCTTTCTCAACGTGTTTAGAAAGCCACTGATAGGCAGCCTCCGAACGACGCGATATGATCTAAATACATACTACTACAACGCCACGAGAGCCCATGCTCTCACCGTAATGGCAGCATCGCTCCGCTTGCCGGTATCGGACGCTACCTTGAGTACCTCACCTAACTTTACCTTTGCCCGGCCGACATCAACCAACGCTGTACATCGCGCCAACGCTTGTGCCGATTCTGATAGGGAATCTCACCAGAGCAACTCCAATGGAACTCACCATCATCACTGCTATTGGTATCCCACGCCTTACCAGCGTACACTAGAGCCTCTGACAGGACACTCGAGGCGAGGCTGCCGATAGGCTGGCTCTTACACTTTGCTGTGAAGTCATCACCAGGCTGCCAGATGACATCGTGTTCCATAGCTGTTCTCACAGGCAACGTGTAGGGGCCTATCGGGGACAGAGCCGGATATTAGGGATGTCCAGCGGCCTTACCCTCCTGCGTTAGATTGTCTGCATCCATAAAGGCAGTTGCAAGGCTCCTGCCGAGTCTCTGGGCTTGGTCGGCAGCAGTGGCGTAAATGTCACGCTTAGTAAACGCAGAGTCGGCATCCCTGTTGGCTGAGGTGGATCTGAAGGGAACCATCACAATACGGGAAATGACAGCAGTTGTGTGTCCCTCACTTCGCTGCTCTATCCAAATGGCGTATGGCCCTATACATGCACTGGTAGTTCTCAACAGACTCTGGCGTCGATGCGGAACAATTAGCAAGGGCCAACCAAAGCCTACAGGGAGCACTGCTTCCGCCTCGATGGAGAGTCCGATCCTTACCTCGCCAAGTTGACCAGAGGCACCATAACGTTGAGTTTATCTCCGGCAGCAACAAATTCACTGTATGATTCGCAGAAGGCATCCACAGCAGAGGCCACAGCCCCACCGTCATCATCAGGGTAGGGCCCAGCTCGCATTAGCTCCACCATCCTGCCAAGGTGGATGGTCCCAAGCTCATTGATAGTGCTGGCCAGCTGAGCACGGCCACTCCTTCTAAAGTCATCTGTGTATCTTGAGCCACACCAAAGTTATCAACTATCCAACAACACCAACGAGCCCACTTCTGTCGTCGTTTGTGTTCTCTTTGCGGTGCATTTGCCGTCTTCAGTGCCCTAGTCAGATACTTCACAGTGAGCTTCAGGAACCCCACCACAGTGCCATCCTCGCCCAGCTCTTTGCGTCGCTTGTCGCTCACCACAACGTGCCTAACAAACCATCCCTCCGTCTCCCATGGCACAACCCGGAGGTGATTACTTTAGCCAATCTCCCCGTAAGCCGGTGGATTTCAACGTGCCATCCGTAAGGCCTTCTGTGGCCGATATCAACTCCGAATAGGTCTCCGTTGTGATGTTGGGTATGACCGCCGCCTCACCCAGGACTTCAAGGTCGTCGTGAACGATCTCGAGAGCGACGTTGCTGGACACCTAGTGACCGACACTCTACACTACATTTTGTGGCGTGTGACTTACTTGCGAAATCTGCTGTGGAGATATACCGCAATTGGCTATAGTATGCAGTCTGTGTGCCATAACCCTGCATAGATCCCTCTCAACGTTCCAGCACTCAACAGCTCGTCTATCAGCGTCCACCTTCATCAAGGACACCTAGCCAAAACCAATAATAAAGTAAACAGCAAAGGTCATGTACCTCAGCCAACGCGAGCCACTGTAGCAGCCACAACTGCCAAGCTATCGAATGCCGCAGCCTCTCTTCGCTCCGATTGGCCTTCTCTTCAGCCGCGGTCACTCGGCACCTTTAGGAGGACCACTACAGGAATGAGTTCCCAAAGGAAAGCCTACCAGCTCTGGTAAAGAGGGACCATCACCTTCTCAACAGCACGGACAGTAGTGAAGGCGAATGATACATACAGTTGGACACCGAGATGAGGAGCACCGCCTCTTGAGGCATCTGGACGGTAATTACTACCGTTACTTGGCCTGACAGCAAACCCTATCAGTGGGTTATAACGAGAAGCTAGCTTACTTCTCATCAAACGCCGCCAAAGCTTGCATTAGTAGATGACAACATCGCACCAGTCCTATACGAGAATCCATCTCATCAGCCACGGAAGAGAGCTGCATACAAATAACCGAGTAGAGCTCCGGATATCGGGTCTGAGGAGACACTAGGTGGGACAAAGGCGATCAATGCCGGAATACTACCCTTTGAGGGTGGATGAGAGTTAGGCCTTTCCAGAGGACATCCAGTCTGGTCTCAACAGGAGCCGATGGCATCCTAGAAGCCAGAGTCACACAGAGCTCTGCAAGAGGCCGGCTCAACATCGATGAGCTTGGCGAAACACCCTCATTCGACAACTGGTCTCCAAAAGGCTTGCTGGTGGTATCATACAGCACGCATGCGTTAGTGTCCCGATAAAGGTAGTATGTTCCCCCTTGCCTTGTACAGTGGCGTCTTAGGAAGTGCAAAAGTCGCTCCGCCTGGTCTATCACTTGCGCAGGGTCGAAGGTACCATCCTCTTCCTCCTGCTGCTGATCGGCTAGATCAGAGGTGTTGCAAAGGCTAACCCTTTTACCGTGGCACCAAGCCACTTTACCAATACTTAGCAGACTATTCTCGACCCAGGCATCCCTTCTCAGGTTCTTGGACACCCTGGAGTTGGTGCCAGGAGGGACCAACTTCAAAGAGGCCATGGATGAGAGGGAATCCAAAGAATCCAGTGGATTTGAGGTACGACTGTCTGTAGGGAACACGACCATGTCACAGCCCAGTAGTATCCTGTACCCGCCTAGAGTCCATTGGACCGTACGACCGAACCGAGATGGCGGGGCGCAGAGGCGAGGGACGGCCAACCGGAACATAGTTCGAGGGTCACGAACAGGGCCGTCCTCCAAAGCCAGGAGGTCACGAATTTGAGGATTACGCTCCTTCACTGGCTTCACCGACAAGAGCTTCTGATTGCTGCTCTCCTCGTCCGTATCGCTGACTGCCTTTTCCCCTTGACGCGGGGGAGCGCTCCTAGTTCTCCCCACTACAGCCTCCTTTTGCTCCTCTTCTTCCTCGGCATCCGTAAAGTGCAGGAACGTTCGTTTTACTGTAGCCTTCAGTCCGAGCTCCTCTGGAGTGGTATCCGGCAGTGTTGTTGCTAAGGCGGGTGTGGCCTTAGGAGAGCACTGCTCGGCCGGACACAATGTGACGAAGCCGTCCCTATCCGAAGACCCTATGGGAGCGTTGGAGGAGTCCAGAACCAAACAAGACCTATTCAGCAGGCGCTATAGCGTCCAACTACGCCCATACTCCTAGCACTACCCGATCCTATGCACCGCCAAAGGCGTATCACAGCCTTCTGTAGCGGTCGCCATTGCCACTAGATTTGTCACATCTCTCAGTTGACCAGCAAAATCCGGCAGTCCAAAAAGGGCTTCATCGCTGGGGATATTAGAGCTGAAAGGAGGAGGACCAACGACGTGATATTTTTAGTAGTAGAAGTCCGCATCATAACAATCACACTAGCTCGGAGGAAAACCGCAAAAAACGCCGATGAATCCAAACTAATTTCTGGGCTTCCCAGACCTGAGCATCACGCACTTGGCAATAGCCTAGTGGAGTCTGAATACAATGTCAATAGTAGTAGGTAATAATACGCATACGGCGTTACTGTCATCATCATCATCATCCCACCCGTCCATCTACTACCTTGGTATCTTCCTAGCATACTCTTCAGAAGCCTTTTGCTCATCCATATCGTCCAAGTTATCCTTATCAACCACAAAGGTTGCTAAAGGTACCAATGGATGCGGCTGGGAGAAGAGAGAGAAGTGTTCTCCATTTACATGATCCACCATTTTAAACTGTATCGATACCGACCTGGTGCCTTACCCCACCAATGCCTACACGAAATTTACAAAGGACTATTGTTCGCTCTTTATTCCTTATCCTCCATGGAGGGCGTTGCACGTTGCCGCGATTACCTCAGGAATGCCCCAAATGTTGATCCCCGTGTAGACTGAATGAACTCAACCAGATAGCATCCTATTGGCAACGAAACTAGAGAAGAGAAAATTGATGCCGTATTGCCATATTGTGTATATCCTGCTGTCTACAACTACCTTCAAGCTCTATCACTGAAACATTTACGGAATTAGCCCAAACCTCATCATGGATGAAGATGACTGGACCAAGAGGGAGAGGAAGTATCATAAGACAACAGCAGCAGCAGCTAGAATAGATATAACGAATAACTTGTGAGGATGCCTGTGGTGACCGTCTCCCTTTAAGCATCAACAAATCTGACTTGTAGGTTTACGCCTTAGTGGCAGATGCTCCGCAAGCCCACGGGCAAGCGAAAGCAGAGCCGATGGCGGTCCAACCGTTCTCGAAGTTCTCCCAAGTGAAGATTGAAGTCAACTTGGCATAGACGAATTTAGCGGCCTTGACGACAGCATCCTTGGCAAGATTGAATAGCTCATATGCTTTTACAGAGACCATCTTATAAACCTCCTGTATAGCATGCTTCCTTTCAGGAGTGAGAACCATGTTGTAGACCTCGATGGCCTTAGTCTTAAGCAACAAAGAATATTCCTTAGCCTTGGCGAATGTGAAGCAGGCAACGCTCTTCAACCACTCCCAGCATCCGACAGCACCAACCTTGATAGAGTGCCATACAGCAGGAGCCTTCTCTTTCATCTCGGAGTACTTCCTACTAACCCAGGCCTTGAATGTAGCCCAAGCATCACAGCAGGACTCCTTAGCACCGGTCCACAGGAAGCGCCAGAACTCCCACAGTCCGGACGTGTACTCCTTACAAGGCTCAATGACGTACTTATCGGCACGAATGTACACTCGAGAGCAAACGGTACCAGCGAGACCGAGCGCACGAGCAAGCTCACTTTGATGCTGCTGAGCATCGGTAGCGGGCTTCTCATCGGCAGCCTGATCCTTTGTGGAGCAGGAAGGAGTCGTAGTAGTGGCAGCAGACTCATCCTCAGAATGAGCAACGTCAGCAGGTTCCTCAAGAGGGGGGAGCATGCTATCAACCAAGGCCTCAGTTCTGTCCAAGAAGCTATCGAAAGCCGCTGACATATAGTCACTTGCGCTGGTAGCAGCGGCAGAGATCTTCTGACCAGTAGGGGTCTTCTTGAAGTCGTCGACACGTTCTTGGACCTTGGCACTGGCCTTTTCGAAACCCTCACTGACAGACTGGGCCACTTCTGGTGTTATGATTGGGAATGGGGGAACAGCAACGAATGCGTAGGATATCATGTTATCTATATTAATACGAAATTTGAACTAAAAGACAACAATACTTTAGCTTCTACGATACGTTAAGATGCACGAATTGAAGCACTCGACTACAACTAATAACAGGGTACTTCACGACAGGGAACGCAAGCCTTGAAGTCAGCTAGAGGAGCATCAGACAGAATGCCGAAGCAAAGAAAGAAGAACACGTTTAGAAGTAAAGTCACAGATGCTGTTAGCGCCAAATAAAACAAGGCCTAGCCTTCTCTGGCACAAATGCTCCGACACAAAAATTGTCCCCGCATCTTCCGATGGGGACACCAGATGATTGTTTGCCTTTCAGGATTTCTACTGTTCAGCGTACTTACTAGAAGACAGCAGAGATGTCACAGTGATTTTATACTATCATCCAACGGTCAATTACGCTGGCAAGGATTTGCGGGATCTACCGCACGTTCGCGCTCAGAGCGCCCTGTTGAGGCATTCAGGGGTCTGTGCAGTACAATTGAGACATTCACAAGTCAACAAGAGTAACATGAGTCAGTTGACACCACATTTTTACAAACTGTGCTCGACAAATTGCAAGAAAACTGCACGAAATTTCTGGGCCTTCGTGCAGTTGCTCGCTCGCCCTTCGATGAAACTGTAGGCTGCGATCATTGAGGGTGAGCGGGATGTGCATGAAGTTAGAATGTATGAGACAGTTGAGGCTTCCACTACTTTACCTCAGCTCGTATTAGCGTATAGTGAAGATGTTTAACGTGGTTTTGTGGTCAAGGGTATTCGAGGTGATGATGATCGATCAGAAGCTATTATTGTGTGGGTCAGACTCCTTTCTAAACACCCTTCAGTAATCATGGCAGAGCGGAAGGCGGTTATTAAGAACGCCGACATGTCGGAGGACATGCAGCAGGATGCTATCGATTGCGCTACTCAAGCCCTTGAGAAGTACGTCAAGGAAGCCATTTTCTCTCTGCGGTTGGCTGGCTTGTCTATCTGGCTGTCCCACAGCGCCTGCACTACTCTCGCGATTCCTTGGTTTGGTTGTATTTGTATCGTTTCAGGTACAACATCGAGAAGGATATCGCTGCCTATATTAAGAAGGAATTCGACAAGAAGTAATAGCTTTATTGCTTACGGTCGTGCCTCAATCACTTCCCCCTTCAGATACAATCCTACCTGGCACTGCGTTGTTGGCCGTAATTTCGGCTCCTATGTCACGCATGAGAGCAAGCACTTCATCTACTTCTATCTTGGACAGGTCGCCATCCTTTTGTTCAAGTCCGGTTAAGAAGTGACTATCTCTTGGCATGCCCAGCTATGCTGCTACTTTATTAGTACGATATTATTGTGTATCTCGTACTGGAGTGTGGAATATGCTCGGGTCGGTCTTATTATTGATGTATTGCCGGATGATGACTGATCAGTGTATGCTATACTATTATTCATGCTGTTGACTTTGAGTTACCTTAGTTTAATACCCCAGCTGCCGTCTATCAGTAGAGGTTTCTTTGAATAGGTTAGTACGTATGAGTACCTCGCACTCCTCATATTAATAGACAGTGTAAGCATTGACCTATGTTATCAGGCTCTTGCACACTCCCATCATTCTATTCGTTTCAAGATTGAAATGGTACAAGCAATTCGTCTCTAAACTATGAGGCTGTGAATAGCGAACTCTATGTAAACCTTTAATAATGGTCCATTATCCGAATATATTATTGTTTAGGACATCTTAAAGATTATTTAAGGCCGCTCTTGTAAGTTACACCGTAGCCAATACGTACCGTTGGAAAGCATCGCGGTTCTACATGTTCCAGCGGGGCCGCCTTAATTGTGTAAGTAGAACGTCAGTACTAGCTGGTTAATGCATATTCAATTGCTTTGGGGGGAGTCCTAACTAGCATCAACTTGTACGCAACACTTTTAACATTGAGGCTTCACTTTAATGCAGTTGAATTACAAGAAAGTCATGGTATGTTCAACTTTGTCTGGATAGGGACGATGCGTTCCACCATACTCCTCTTCAAGTTGTTCCTTGTTTAAAAATTTACTCACCAAAGCATCGTGATAATTAGACCCAAAGATGTCAATCTTTTCTCTAGTTTTAACATCAAGACAGGGCCGTATTACCCGCCAAAATGCAGTAAAAACAAACGGACAGTTTACCTGAACCAACTCAACTAACACGTCGGACTGTTCGGAACTCCAACTACCAGCATAGCGGCGTATAGTCGCTCGGGGAACTCGTCTTGGGCCAGACGGACAAATTGGCGTGCAAAATTCATATCCACATTTCGGGACATGGACCATCCCTAAAAATAAGAGTTCTTCTTCTTCTAGTGCCTTCTTGAGACACTGCTCACTTGTAGGTCTATCAAGACTACTAATTTTCCATCACTGTCAGGAATTGAGTCGGCGGTCTTTCCCAGAGAATCCAGATTGTAGGCAAGATATTTGACATATCTAAGGAGTTGGTATTGATAAGTTTGTAAGGGAGAGAGGAACCGTCGTACTCTTCCACACCGCCTTGAATATCTTTGGGTACTATGTTCTTGGCTTTAAACACAGCAAAGGGATGACCACAGCGAGTTACTCCAGCAAACTTCCATGCTTCTGAAACAGACAGTATAATCATTGTTAGAATATCCAATAGTCTAGACCCACTGCTTGCCATGGCATGAGGAAAGTCAACACTAGGATTCATGTTCTCAATAGGGCCATGAGCTCTACGAAACTCTACATGCTCTCTCATCAGCTTCAATGATTCATCTAGTTTACCTGAAGGCTCTCTATGTCCATTATACATCACTAATACCTACCATCTCGAGCTCTAGCGAAACGCAGGTAGTCTCTCGCAATAACTCGCCAACCACAGTGCTTGAGGATGAAGTCAGGCGGGAGTTCTTCGATCATGCAGCTCACTGTCTGGGCATAAGTATCACCAGATACCACTCTGAAAGCACCGCCTCTTCAGTTGCTGTTGTAATACACCACAGTCCCCACTGAATGCCTTCCACCAACTGACTGGCGCTCCTTGACGGCGGCGCTTCCGAATCGAACTCAGACCTTGCGGTATCATACACCGAGCTTGAAGCTACTTCCTGCTGGATCTGTATGTCAACTTCTTTACGAGACGAGAAACTGCGGCCGAGACGTTGTCTGAGAATGGCCAGTATTCCTAGTGCGTTGGAGTGCAAGTGTTATTATTACAATGCTATCATTGCCCAAAGGAATAATATAAATGTATTTACAAGTACAGGTGGTGCTTCAATAAGCTGTAGAAGTGTGATGAGAGAAAGTGCTGCCAATGGTAAGTGAGGGAGCGGCGGCCCAACAGGCATGCACGCTGATGAGAATAATAGTATATTAACAACACAAACGCATGGTGATGATGATGATTGCAGAGATGTTGAAGTAGATACCAAGATGTAAGGGCATTAATGTAATAGGACAGCAATAGTTGAGCGTGGTTACATAGCCTAGTTGATACGATGATAGCTTCATCTTCGTGCCTCACCAGCCACAGCAAATATCCAACAACAAGGAATCACTTACCATCTTCACATGGACAATCTATCATACGCGGGAAAGATAGCTGTATTCAATTATACAACGGCAAGAGCATCAGCAGCAGCAGCAGTAACAGAATAAGATACCAACAAACTAGGTGCATAGAAATGAAATGCTTGTTATCTTACTGCCCACTATGACCTATCTAACGCCTCGAGGGACTCATCGATGATGTTGTTGTTGATGGGAAGGGTGGAGATGGCATAGGAAGCCGTGGACTGGTATCTAGGAGCTGGTTAAGAGATACCTTCTGTAATTCAACAGCGTGTGCATGTCCCATAAGGCAGTGATAAATATCATCAGCTGGAGCATCATCTGGTAACACCGGTGAGCCGAGGGTGCAACCAATAGTGTTTTGAGATTCTCTCATCTTCCTTACCTCTTGCCTCTGTTTCCTACTCATCCGAGATCTCTTACGGATATCGTGTGGGTAGTGGCAGAACAGGCATTCGACACCGTACACACACGGTCTCTCATTATTGTTGGCAAAAACACATGGGCGACAGGTGCCAAGATCATGTACTATACTCCCGGCAGATAGCATTTTCCCTGTCTTAGGGTCTCTTGGAATAGCATTCAACAAGCTATCACGCTCCTCCTCAGTAAGATCTTCTAGTCTGATATGAGTTGGACCAGTGGATCGCTTTGGCGCCTCGGTATTATTATTGCTGGACTTTTCCTTGCTCACCGACGCCGCAGCTGTGCCATTTTTCTCATGCTGTTGCTGCTCCCTCGGCACAAAGTTCTCGAAGGGGGAGCCCACCGAGCCTTCCTTAGCAGGCCCAATGCCACCCGAGCCCGACAGGATATCATGGTCGCCCTGCACCGAAGACTCCGACCCCATCTCAGCAGCCCTAGACACCTCAGGAATTGTCTCAGGCGGCCCCGAAAAGGGATGATGGAGCATCTGAAAGAGGTGCGATAATGTATGATTTAATGGGAGGACCTACGACTTACATTCGATATACCCGGGGGAACCTCAGGTGCCGGTTGCTGGAGCCCAAAGGCGGCACCACCACGGAAAAGCATACTTGCCAACTGCGAGGCTGTCCGATCAACATTGCTGACCTCGGGCATACTCCTGGCTTTCAAGTCCATCGCTGGTCGATCATTTGTACCATCTAAACCGTAGAGCTCGTTCAAGGGCTTATCGGGATCGGTAAAGTCAATGAAGGTATTGCGAACAGAGTAGTGTGTAGACGGGGGCTGCTGCTGCTGGTGGGCCATCGAGAAAACACTAGCACCGTCTTGGTCTCGGTTATCAGGCTGCTGATCCTGCTGTTGTTGTTGTTGTTGTTGTTGTTGTTGTTGTTGTTGTGGGTGATGGTATTGTTCCTGCCCTTGATTCATGAAGGACATTTCTATCTAGAAACTACAACCAAATCATACCCCTGCTCAACCCCTTCCCATACACTATACAAAACTTTAATGCAGGTACGACAACAGCAGCAGCAGCAGCAGTGCATATTCATCATGTTATGGATGGATAAGCAAGAACAAGTCTCAGCTCATTAAGCTTAACTCTATTCTGCCATACAAGTCGATCGATGCGTCTCTCAATGCTGCTGTCACCCCCACCAGTAGGCGGATAAAGAACAGTAGGCTGAGCTTCGACCTGCCCCACTGTTTGTGTTGCCTTATCACTGCACTCCACGAAATGGCACCTGACAACCACGTCAGATCTAAGAAAACGTGTGTCCATCACTCTGGAGGGGGAACCACAGATGAGCAGCAACAGCAGCAGCAACTGGCTGATTCACCGCTAACAGGCGTAAAAGTGGTAGAGTCCATTGAGGGAAAAGAGGCATAAAAGAGCGTGGTAAGGTGAAGTCAACGCCATACATAGAGACTATAGAGACTTAAACAAATCTATCACACCACAGTCGGTAAAACAGTAATTAGCTTGTTCATTCATTAATTTCAATGAGTCTCCAGTATCTCCAAAGCTGTCTCCGACTCTCGCAAGGTGGGATCCCTAAGAACACTATTATAGTCCCACCTCCACGTACTATTACATATATTTAATTTTCAAACAATCAAACACCTCTCCTTCGGTACTACACTCTATACAGCTGCCATCCCTCCGAAACACACCATGGTCATTTACCCTATAGGAAAGGAAAAGCCTTAGCCTTCCGATTGCACTCTCGATTACTCACTTCAAGCCCAGCTTGGTCTTAGCATAGTACCTCATTTTCCTATTGAAAACCCCACTACCGGTGAAATGAACTAAAGCATACCTGAAGCAGTCTAGTCCACTTGCCTATCCACTAAGTCAGTCCCCCTATTACGGATATTCTCTCAATGGCCAAACTTTAATATCTATTCGCCTATGAATATGATGAGGGCTGAGATGGAATACCCCAAAGTACCTTTAATGACAAATCACATACACCGATAAAAGCAGCCCATCACTAGAATTACGTTGGAGATGACATCCTATCGCTCATCGCATCAGCCTTGTCACTATCATCATCATCCTCCTCATCTACAGTTGCCACACTGCTTCCTAACAAAGAAAATTGACCTACTGATAAGGAATATCTTTTACCAAATGATCTATACTGGTTGAGATGGTCCGTAAGCTTAGCTTCGGGGAACCTATCCGAGACACCCTCGGTGGATAAACTGTTGATTATCGACCTACAAGGCCCTATCACCGGTCCCTATGCCACCTATGCCACTACTACGTTAATATAGAGTAGTTTTCAGCGTAGGTCAGCTGTATTGTTCTATGTGTTACTAAGAAATCAACATCTCCACAAAAGGCCTTTCCTCGCCGATAGCTACCGCAAACTTCAACCTAGGAGAATCTTATACAGTGCGATAACCATGGCAGATATACTACTACATTAAAATTAGCAATGCCACCATACTTGGGCAAAGTTGCTCGATCTATTCCGGCACGGACGACCGTAACGATATCATCCACTTCTTGACGAGGAATCTTTGAGTTGAATTCCTCAAAATATCTAAGCTCGGATCAAACTTCTAAACTCACAGATAAAGAGCTTACTTAAGACCTATTTGTTGATTATGATTCAAGGAGACATCCGTCGAATGTCTCAGGGCTTCCACGTTCCGTATACCCATAGCGTACCTCATATACCAGATACAACTGACTTACGGTAACCGCCCGCCCACCGTGTATTACCATCTTTCCGCAGTGCTCACCCCAACTCCCCATACGTTGGTTAGTTCCCGGATGCCTATTGTACCTAAACCATGCACCAGCAGTATTGATAACGAGAACGACAAGATTGTCAAGCCGGTCTACCAAACCCATTATTACGTTCTGCAGAATTCACAACTTCCGCCTTCTTGACCGACCCAGTTCTTACGAACTCGCGCACCTGTTGCTAGTCTACCCCCAAAGCAATACTCCTAGCAATACCTTATCCTTTATTCTAGTTCCAATCCCTGTACCACACTCAGATTCAAATCGATCCACGGCAGCATCACTATCCAATGGGAAGCTGCAGCAATACAACCCTTGACCAACATGACCATCCAACTATGCCTTACCTTAGTTTATCAATCTTGTCGGCAGCTCGCCTATAGCTCCTGGCCCTAAACTCATCTAATCCCCCTTTATTATGCCGGAGATTGGCCTCTAGATCTCTGAAGAGCTGGCTCAACTGCTTATTGCAATTTATTGCCACCGGAGCCTCCACCATATCCTCCGTGTTACCCTCGTCATTGTTATTTATCTTGTCTGAGACTCCTTCAATTTCCTCATTCTCGCAACCCTCAGGACTGGGTAGTGTCGGCGATGGGTCAGGTGTCTGTGAGCCATCGACGAGCTCAATTCGATACCGACCATACGGGAGCTTCCTTTGTCCATCTAGCGAGTCACATAACCATTCAGCTTTCAGTAATAAAGGGAGATGGGAGACGTCGCTGAAGATACCTTTCAATTTGATAGGCGATACAGAGCTACCTGTACACAAAACGACTTGGTATAAAGAAGACACCGTTGTTTCGGTACATGCTATACAAATAGAGTCATCTACCAAGTTCCGGGTAACATCAGCACCGGCCTCTTGTGCTCTTTTAACTAGTATCTTATAACGCCATGTTGTTTGCGATAGGGATCCCAATGGAACTATGTATATCTGCAAACAATTTAGTAATAATAGTCTCTGGACTCTACTTCCTATCCGATAGGGAGTCTAAAGGGGTAAGAAGGGTTGATATTATAACAACACACCCCTAATCGTGGTGCTCTTTATGGTATAAATGGCAAGTAATAGTAATGGGGGACGACTAAGCCTTACAATAAGGAATAATAGCCAGTGATGGTAGTAGGTGATGCGAACCAATCCCGGAGAATACAAAGTGTCTACAATAGGGAATAATCCTTACTCTGCAACCATCTAGGAAATGCTCCTCTTCGTGAGCTCTCTTCATTAATGCAACGATGGTATAATCGCGACATATGTGAAATCTTGCTATCTTGCGGTGGCTTATAATAACTTAAGAATGGCATGTCCTACTTCGAGTGTAAAAGCGAACCCACGCGCGTCGACGTAATTGGTGAGTAAGCTACAGATCGATGAGTAGCTTCAGACGTAGCAAGTCGGATATGCTCCGGTGTTGACATTTTGCTCGAATAAGGGTAGAAATGCTGGAGTATCGTATACAGTATGACTACTCCACCCAACTGTTGGATACATGGCTCGTGGCTTGTGTATGCGTGCGTGCTGCGTGAGACATATAATGTGATCCTCAACTACAGGGGATGTTCACACCATCGTTACCAAAGAGGAGCACTGAACATGACAGTATAGACACGAAACCGATTAGCAGCCCTGTGAAGTTTGTGAGGTTTGACGTGAAGTTACGTGGTGACACCATATAGCAGTCATACAAGTCGCTGTCACAGTCATAGTGTCGTCGTTATATCAAATTTTTAAGTGGGAGGATGTTCCTCGTAAAAACGCAAGCATGAAAGTGATAGAAACAAAGGACCCGATACTCGGGGTATTGCCGAATTGCTATTTACTCCTACCACAAAGGCTACCTTACCCCACCTGGCATGAGCTATGCGCCACGACCCTCAATTAGATAACACAAACACCCTTGGTACCCGCGAATTCAATATCATGTGACATTATTGCAAACTTAGTTTGCTCCACATCACACTGTAAAGCTCCAGTAGTACGCCCCCCGAGCTGCAACCAACAGCCTACCGATAATAATAGAAGGAATGTAAACAACACGGATAATGCACCGTATCCTACCACTAAATCCATATCACGCAATTCGAATGCACTCAGTAGGCACGCTCCAGGGGGCAACTTCACGTTGGACAACTTTGCAAAACTGTCGATGCCAGATGACAGTAAGAATATCCCCGATGGTGCCAGACTACCCCCGAAGAGCTATCAGCCCTGCAGCGATGGTCGTGCCCTTACATAAGGAAACGGCCATCAGAACAAGAAGTTGCGCTCCTCCCTCCATCGATCGTCCATTCCTGTACAGGCACGCAGTAGTTCGAGTTCAGCAAAATTGCTTTTCTCGATGTCAATGCCAAGACCTCATCAGGCCTCGTAGATGCACAAAGATGGTGCACCTGAAGTCCTTAGTGGTTGTCTCTCGAGGCTCACTCCGCACCGCGACATCATCAGAAAGAGACACTGGCGACTTTTCCTTAGCCGCCCCGCTCCATCGATCGTACTGCTTGACTCCAACCAGAGGTGTAGATATAACAACCCTAGACCGAAGCAAGGTGAAGCTTGCTGGGCCTAATCCGCCCTTCTGGTACGTTGCAGTGCCTTAGCTGGCCTACATGATAATCCAAAGTTCATCGATGAGTGGAGGATAAGTTGTGGCTGCTCTTTCGCACTCCCGCTAACCCCCCAACAACACATAATTGAAAGCTCGTCCATTGAGTATCTTAAGAGTGGTTATCGTCACTATAGCTCAAGGTAACTACATCATTAACGTCGCGGTAGATTCATGAGCTTGCCGCAAGGCTACTATCGCAGTCACATGCGGTTCTGCCACCTTCGCGCTTACAAGTGGATCTTCGGTACTCTACTATAAGTCGGCTACAATCCGTAGCAAAAGCACTTCCTTACTATCTCTCGAGTACAAAAGACTGGAGCAGCCCAAGCCAAAGGCTCCCTACAATCATCTGGCAAGCTGGACAAGATCTGATACCGTATGCACTTAACTCCTTTAAGGGCTTAAATACCTCATAATCCCAATGGAAGCGCTCATATGCGCGATGAGAGGATATGGACCAAAGATTGAGCGAGCCGTCTGTGGAGCCCGCGACGACCAGGGGACTTCCCCTTAGGCCCATGGAACACGTCAAGGTTCTGCGGAGGAAGCAATCTCCTAAGTTGGAGAGTTGGTGTTAGTCACGATCTCACCTTGGAGAGTAGCATATGAACCTTGCCGGAGTCCTTCCATCTGTAACCGAAGACCTTGCACCGAAGAGAAGAATGATACTCTGAAAAGAGGGTTCAGTGGGCGGCTAGCTCAGGAGAGTGCTCCTCTTTTGAAACCTTGACGTGTTTAGTTAAAAACGACATGAACGCATCATTCTTATTTGATAGCCATTCCGGAGTAATGGTTATCCCGATAAGCTTATCCTTGTCGTGGTCGACAGCTATCAAGTCCTCCAACACTCGGATTGAGGCGCCTGATTAAAGCTAGCATAGTGAGGCTAGGGCAGAGACAGGTCACTTATGTCACTCAGAGAGGGAGGTAGGAACCCTCCCCAAAGTTTACGTAACCCCTAACAAACAAAAAATATACGACGAGTTGGCATTAACTTGGCCTTAAATCCTCACATTATCCCTATCGTGCATATTCGTCTCATCGAGCGCCCTATTCTCGAGAACATCTAGAATTCTTCCAGCTGCTTTTCTTAACCCACCAAAGTCATCCCAACTAAAATCCCCGAACGAAGGGCAGACGTACTCTGTAGCCGCATCACATCTTGTGGGCAATATCTGTAGGGTCAGTTCAGAAGAATAACTTGCAAAAGATAATCAAGTGATGTCGATGCAGTTTACCGTCTGGACGTGCTCTTCGGTGTTATCATCATTTGATTGTGTTCCAATAGTTCGTGATTGACAGAACTTGCTGCCTCGGCGCTGCTGCAATAAAATATACTTTGACTCTGGCCAATGGTCAAGATGAACATATCTGAACATGAGTATTTGGAAGAACATAGAAACCAGTTAATTACGACTCGGGCTCGGGTCCTATTCTCTTCTTAATGCCAGCTCTCTCGAGTTCGCGTAAACGTTGCAAACGACTCAAGTTAGCCTTTTCTCTCCCTAAGATATATGGATGATGTAGCTTCCCACATTCTATAAGAGGCAAGCCTACATACCATTGTGGGATTGCTGGAGATGAAGGCTATGATTTCTCCTTTCGATCAAGGTGTCGGAGCTGCTAAATGAGATCACAAAGCGTAAAATCGACGAAACACCTTAGCCTCCGTTGATCGACAATTCGTTGATGACAATCCGCCCTCTCACGCTCAAGCTCCATCGCTGAACAGATATCTTCGATATGCTTAGCATCAGATGGGTGGGGCTTTGGCCCCTCCTGGATGGGCACTGATGTGAGCTACAGTATGCACTTTTGAACAGCACTGCCATTCCTAGCCTACGTCCTTGGTATGGTGCCTGTTCATATATTGCCCAGATAGTATGTCATCACCGTCATCAGACGCAGAGTCGAAGTCATCATCATATCTACATTTCAAACTTCAATTGCACTCGAATCGATGAATATTTTCACTCAATGTCCTCGTCGATCTCTTCAGTGTCAGATGGCTGTTCAGCAGGCGACTGCACGATCTGGATGCCTGTCATTTAAGGACTATGTAAAGCGTTGGCTCTAAGAGAGACATTGAGGACCTATCCTGAGTGTTTGTATGAAATCGTAACGAACTGTAAACTAATTTCACCTTAGTGATTAAAACGTAGTCTCATATTACTAACCTAAGAACTGCCTTGCCGTCTTAGTATTAATGAATGTCTTGAGTTCAATCCGTAGTCGGAGCTAGTATTGGAGACCGATGGTTGCGTCGCCGAGAGGGGATAAGAATCTGCCAGATTAGGGTCGGTTCGCATTGTAGGGCTTGAGCAGCGCGAGGAGTCGTGGAGATGGTATTTGCTTCGGGACTAGTTGGTCAGCTCCCGCTGGAGTGACAAAGCTCTACCAACTTCTAGAAAAAGTACAGGTGCCACTGCTCGAGAACACGAAAGCCGTTTGCTTCAACCGCAGCCGTATCTCATGACTCTTCTTGAAGTCCTGCATTAACTGTAGATCTCTCTGTTTATCGAGCTGTTACCCTTTGCCATCTATTCGCTATTCTTGTAGGTGAACATTTATGTTACCTGGAGTGTTATTATAAGCCTAGGGGATGATAACTCCATGGATAATAATTCTTCAACGTTACTGCTGTGCCCAGCAGTCATCCTGAGACTCATTCTCGCAATAGCGATAAGCGATGGGTTCCACCTTGGTTGCTTACGCCAAGGCCAGAAAACGGTATGCTCGGTGAAATAGCCATTGTTTCCAGCCGGGCTGTCACTTTTAACTACAAGTGCATTCGGCGAGAGGATTTCACTCTATGGGCTACATAGGATTTGGCACACACACAACGGACAACTTTTGAATGATGATGCCTCGCCCAGCATAAGAAAGATTTCTCGGAAGGAGCGATTCCTTTAGTGTTAAGTACCGGCCCGGGACAGTTCACAAGACCCGGTGGGAAGTAATGAGTCCTAATCTTCTTGACTGTCGTCGTTTTCTCCGGAATGAACGTATCTCTCATTTCCTTTTCGGTCTTATCGTACGAAGGCGATCGTACGCAGAGCGCAAGATGCGCCACGATTCCTGCGATCGGCATGCGGTTTCATACGTGTAAAAATATGTATGTAGCCTCCTGCATGTACTGAACAGTGGAGTATAAACCATACTAGAAACATGATACCGAGGTCAAGAGGTTTTGTCTGTAGTATTATCTGGGTACCTGTGATGTTTGTGTTAGCTATGCGGATTGAGCAGTCTAGCGCATACACTGAGGTTCTTCCTGATAAGGGATTTCTGTGTTATAGTTTATGCGCGTTCTCTTGCAAGGTGTCCGAACTGCTAGAATGCGATCACAAAGCGTGAAATCAACAAGACACCTCAGCCTCCGTCGATCGGCAATCCCGTTATGACGATCCGCCCTCTCACGCTCAAGTGCCATCGATGAACAGATATCTTATATGCTAGGCATCGGATGGTTGCGGCTTTGACCACACCTGCATGAGCACTGATGTGCGGTCTCAGATTTTTTTCAGGGCTAAGAACTATAGTTGCATCGTGGCTATGAGGCAATTTATTCAGGTGTGCTTCAGATCATAGCGCTTCGACGACACTAGCAGTGCTAGTCAAGCAGTGGCTACTATGATACTCGTTTGGAGCTTAAGTTGAGAGTGATTACGGCGAAGTCTAAAGTATACGCCACTAAGCGCTTTTGTGAGTCGCTTGAGGGCTCACGGTTTTTTATACTATGCTATGATAAGTACTACTCATTGAATATCAGCTCAAGCCAGGCAATGCTCGAAAGGATGTACTACCGAGAGTTGCTACTGGGGAGTCCCGGCTGATCTATCAACATTTAGAAAAAGTACGGACGTTCCTGGTGGAGAACATAAGAGCCGGCTGCTTCAACCTCAGACGAACCTCTTCACTTTTGTTATCGTACTGCATCACACGGAAGTCTTCCTGCCTAACGAAGTGATACCCCTTGTCCCATATCTCTTCTCCTTCGAGGTCGGCGTTGATGTTTCCCGAAGTGTGATTATAAACATAGGGGATGCTGTCCCTGGATAATGTAGATGCATGACGTTTGTATATCTGTGATACTTCGCTTCGCTCATGCGAGCGCGGTTTCATTTCCGTTTCG
>JAAPAO010000298.1:0-41630 GCA_013115145.1 Perkinsus chesapeaki | reverse complement strand
AGAATTTATCAAGTGACCGTAAACTGGATCATGGACCCAGTCCTCATGAAGAGTTAGTCGTTGATGCTCACCATTGAGATAAAATATGTCAAGCACCAATGGTCGAGAGAGGTGTCTAATGAATAGTGACCCTCCAGTGGGGAAATAGGTACATATTCTAAAGGCTTCCGGAATAGACACATGAGCGAGTACAATTGCGAAGGGCGGAATAGAGAGTTTGGAGCTCGCAAGCTGAGAAGGCGAAGCATGGGCTGCTGACCTGAAGTCTGAAAGGCTTCTGCTATCCAAGTGCCAGTAATGGTCTAGAGTCTGGTTACACAACGATGCTAGCTCCAATGCCGTGGATGCATCTAAGGGTGAATGTATCCAGGGAGCATAGGGCGACGCATAATTCTGCGAAGTTGGATGCTATGGGTGTTGAGCGTTATCAGGCTCCTCCACGGGCATGGTCACTGTGCATGTTGATGAAAAGGTCCTTACATCGTTCACGTTCTCCTGGATTTCCTGATACTCCTATAAAACCTGTGTAAAAATGCCTTAAAGCGTGCCTCGCGTGAAGGCAGTCATTTTTGGTCCAAATGCACCTACACGAGTAACACTTATCGAATAGGTGTACTTCCTTCACCTACACCATAGCGGTTGTAAGAATAGCAAGACATATGTGAATTGTAAGTCTCCACGGCCACAACCCATGCCGTCTAAACTTCTCGCATGGATTTAATGTCACCCTCTCTCTCGGAGACATTAGCGGTGCTCGATGGGGATCACTGATGGGCGAATTGTCATCGCCTACTATGCAACGTAAGCATCTAGTAGCCATTCGAAAAACGGCAAATAGCTACGGCCAACTAGACCACAGCTTGAACAGCTCACGAGAACGATTTTCGTGAAGTATAAAGTGTAACGTCTGTCGTCCACCATCTGTCAATCGTTATGCATCCGAGTCTCAATGATTAAAGGAAAACTCAACATGTGTTAGGGTTTACTAACAGCAGCAAGGACTATAAAATAGGACCCTTTGTTGGACAGTAAAGAGGAAAGAATATGGATGATGCAATAGGAAACCTATGGCATAGGAATGGCTCACACAGGGGCCAATAACGCCTCAGTGGTGATGGCAGTTCCACGGTTACTGAATAAAGGGTTACTCGATACGATAGATGGGATGTAACAATGTGAGTGGTCAATAGGGATTAACGATTCGATAAGTAGAGCCAGTAATGAAGTGGTATACGACTATACCTGCAAGATAGACTAAAACAGCAGAACCACGAGGAGCATCTCGCAGTAGAGGGATAGTTGACAGAAGGCATACATAAATAGACAGTTACTTGAGTCGGAGAGTCCGACCCTTCCGGCGCGACTTGCGAGGGAAACTAGTAGTTGAATGCTGAGCTATCGTGTCAAGGTCCGAGTTAGAACTACTTGTTGTTGTTGCCGATGATGATATACCGCTGATCCTTGCTACCAGCATTTCCCTACGACGCCTAGCTAACCTTAGTCGCTCAGATGGGGAATCTATTGCATAGATATCATCAATAGGGGCAAGACGGCCCTTTGGACTTAGTGGTTTGATACCGCCACGGCATGGTATTGTATTTCCCATTATAGTAGAGCTCAATGATAGAGAGTGATATCTTGTCAGTGGCACGGGCTTGCTGGTTACCCACAAGATACAACGATAGCAAACAACTGACAAGAAGATTAATTGACAAGAAAAATAATCAAGGAAGGTGGTTCAACTATCGAAACGCACAGGCAGCACGATGAGCTAGCGAGTGGCACGTTAAATGTATTGTAATATCATGGCATACCTGGAACCCTCTTAATTATTACTAATCCCCCATCAGAAAGCAAGAGCTTGAGAGGATGCCTCAATTGAAACTTGAATGATGATGATGAATGACAATCTTATACAAGGAACAAATATTGATGATTCAATGGGCCCAGTTAAGTGAACAATTATTGCTAATAATTTACTGGATTCATCCCGGAGGGCTCTGGACAACCTACAACGAGACAATAGCGTGTAACTGATAAAGGTCAACAGCTTACCATGTTATCTGTATTTACTGGACTTGTGGCACCGTTGCCATCAATTAGTCTTATTAAGTCTGTCGTAGTCTTCACTTCGGCAGGTTGCCCACTCTGCAATTCAAATGTGTAGTAACAGATTGAAATTACCAACTTTGCATCTTACCTCAGTCTGAGCCTCTCGTCCACCCTCGTTAACTTGCATTGAATTACAATTGAAAGCGTTCCACTGGTCTAAATGGTCCCAAATTCCGAAAGATTAACCGGAAAGTAACCCCTCACTGGTAGTGCTGTCGTTAGCTGTTTTCATAGGAGAGTTACTCCACACATCAGTTCCTGTTGTGAATTGGCTTGTATCATTCACCAAAGACACCGTGGGTGCAGCAGCGGGAGGTGCGGATGATGGGGAGCCTCCGAAGGCTGTCCAAGCTGGTAGAGAATCACCTGATGGCATACCGACAAGATGTTCCACAAAGATGGCCAGGAACGCCCTAAACTGCTCTGCCCTACCTGAAGGTGGTGTGGAGATTGGCTGGACAGTGGGTGAGGAAACGAAGGCTGCGGCGGCGGTGCCCCAGGACGTGGCGACGGCGGCGGGTGCAGTAGAGGCTAAAACAGAACCAGGGTGCTAGCCACCAAGAACAGGAAAAGCGGTGAATTTCCTACACAGAGGTGGAGCATTAGCATCGAAATCGGCAGGCGGGGAGAGCTCTCTTAGCGGATGAGGGTCTGTGAATGACTTCCAGTCACCTATAGCAGGGCTTTGTGGTCACTGGTAGCGAAGCGTTCTTACCAGTAGTAGGAGCCGGACCCGACTGCTCTGGTGAGGAAGAAGGCTGGGAGTCTGGCTGAAACGCTTGCCATGACGGGAGCTCGGCTGAAGCAAGAGCAGATAAAAACTCTTAGAAGTGATGTAGAAGTCAAGCCCCCCGCCTCGCTGGCCGCTCACCATCATCGGATGGTATGCTCCAATCCGGAGCTGAATGTACTTCCCTGCCCTCATCAGATGACGATGACGGTGATGCTTGTATAGATGGTGGTTCTACTGACTTAGGTCGTCTTTTTTGATGCTTCCGTGTTCTCTTCCCTAAAAAGAATTTAGATTGATATGATTCATCACCCTTACCCTGCGAGGGAACAGCTAGACAAGCAGTCGCTGCACTGGCACCTGGGCAACAAGACAATCATGTCGGTGGGCTGGCAATCAGCAACAGAGAACTGACTACCTTTCACAGAGTCATCGTTTGCATGTGGAATCGTCAAGCCTTCAATGGCTACCCGATTCCAGTTTTCCAAGACATCCAACACCTGGCGAGCATAAGGCTTATGAAGTAGTATACAGCCTTACCTGTTGAGCAGTAGGCCTTGTGGTAGGCTCACGTGACAGCATCCATCGGCATAGATCAGAGAGAGGCCGAGGATGTCGCTCTGCAGCTTCAGGGTCGATACTATATCTGATGAGCTGACTAGTGACAAAGACTCTTGCAAGTCGCTACCTTGCATTTGATATTGCCAAGACTGATTGATCTTGAAAGGGGTGCCGGTAACATATAAGAGTGAAGAGTATACCTACACAACAAGTTGGCAGTGGCAGAAGCCTAGGTTAGCTGTTAAGGCGGCCTACAGCCACACATCCATATATCAGATTTGGTTGTTATAGGTAGGCCAGTGTAAAGATCTACCATTTCAGGTGGTCGATACATAAGGGTAGTGTAACGTTGTATATCCTCCTCTAACGTAGCCATCTGTGCCTTTGATAAAGAGCTTGGGTCAGGGTATTCTCTAGTAGTAGCACTGCCGAAGTCGCATAATGTATATAAATCACTCGCTGAATTGTACAGGACGTTCTCGACCTTCAAGTCCCGATGCTGGATTGGAGGTTTTTGAGTATGTAAAATGTTAACTGCAGACATAAGGTCTTTCATGACCTTTACCTGAATATCCGACTTGAGTAGAAGTAGGCATTGTACACCGAACTCACAATGGTGGCTGTTGGTACTCGGCCATGGTACCGATCTAGTAGGTCAAGCAAATGACCACCATCACAATAATCAAGCAGCAAACAAACATCCTTTGAGCCAGGCTGCTCACCTATCATAAGGGTTGATGGCAATGAATTCATCATTAGCTGCTTGTACCTTGCTCAATAATATGCCCATAGCAATTTACTATATTAGGATGCCCAACCAATGACTCTAAAATGGTACACTCGTGGAGGGCCATCTGATACCGGGTCCTATCCTGCAATATAACAATGCCCTCAGCGGGTATGTATCAACCTACTGTACATATCATCTTTTTCATAGCATAGCTTCGACCAGTATGAACATCCTTCATCAAGCTGACATAAGCGAAGCCACCTGACACAGTTCATAATCTAAATCTCGCTGGGAAATCTTTCGTTACCCTCAGACAGTGGCCGCTCCTCTGCAACTTCCCGGGTGTGGAATCTATACACACGAGCCGGTGACTTCTTCGCCTTGGCCTGGGAGGAAACTTCCTAAGAATCTGCATCCCATGGCACTCACCTTGGTGTCGGTGACGCCGTTCTTGGCTGCAGAGAAGGCCTCAACTAGTCGATTCATGGGATAGACCTTGGCGTAAAAAATTAACTATCGTGGAAGATACGAACAATTGTACAAAGGCTGCAAGGTTTGTCATTCTCGGGTTGCTTATCAGGACGGAGGGTTGCTCAATTACTACGTGACTGGGCTCAGGGTTTTGCGATTAGTAACTGCGATCCACTTCGAACACAAGACTCAACAACAAGTAAGGAAAATACGGTAAGGAGTTATAAAATGTGTCACATTTATTTCTATAGTTTTGTAGTTAAGATTTGGTACCCGATGGGGAAGTGATATCATGTCTTAGGGAGTAGCAAAGCTTCTTACGTCCGCTAGTTGATTGGGTGATTACAGTCTCGGCATCTGAAAAGGACAATGGCGCATACCTAATAGTGCTAGGAAGCTCACCTTAACGAGGGATCAGACTTTCTAGGCACTCTGTCTTCTTATGTTTCGACCAGTCTACTCGTTGGCATTGCGCACCGCAGTAATAGACCTTCTTGCATCGAGAGCAGCGGCTATTCCCTGGTTTATGGCACACCACACAGAGAGGGCATTTCGGGGATGGGATACCACAGGCTTGCGAGGGTACGGATGATGAAGAGCTGGCTAGATGCGGGGCTTGCTGCGGTGGACGTTGTGGACATCTTTCTTGCGTTATTCTCTCTACTCTCTTTTGCAACTCCTCGAAGTCCTCCGGCGTGCCCCGCAGGTCAGCCCCGGTTACCAAGTCTCTTCTCTCTCCAAAAGATAGTGAGTTCGCTGCATTTAGAGCGACAACAGGGGAGCCGAGCGGGAACAGGATAGCAGGCGAGAAGAAGCTTATGCACGTAGACGATAATGGTATGTCCTTCCAGCCGAGCCAACCCTTCCAAAAGCCGGTCGATGCTGTGTCGACATTGCTTCGACTCAGACTAGCAAGCTCGATGGCCGCTGGAAGGTACTCCTCAGTCCAGTAGCGAAATTCATCACAGTTGTCGTCTGTAGAGCACTTCAAATACGTTAGCTCAACGACTTCCGGGGCAACTTGGAAAACGGTCTCCGGCTTAAGGATGCACACTCCAGCACGGATGGTGAAGCCATACGTCCAGTCGAAACTGACATCTCTTGACATGAGAAGTATAACATCACTAGATCCTTTGTGTAGTAGAGAAACGATAGCCCTTCCACCCCAGGCCTGGCCTTCAGCTCGGTGTCCCAGAGTATCAAGAAAGAGTCTACATAGATTCATGCGTAGTTGGCATAAACCCCGGCTCTCTACATTAGCTATTCGGACAGGTAATCCTAGTGATCCGAGCCACAACGCGGCCCAAGGGTTTGATCCCTCGAGAGAACTGAGGGTCTCATCAGAGAGCTTTGGAATGGGGTCCAGGACCTGGCCGACCCTTGTACGACCAGAGACTGACCGTGGTAAGGATCTTCTGGTGGAGAGGGCAGTAAGAGGACAACAAAACATAACCGGGACGGTGATATCAAGCGTCCCAGATGACCTCGAAACCCGCAAGTGGACATCATTTACCGAAACCTCGACCGGCATGGATACCCTAGCCAGAGTTACATCTCCCGTGATGACAACAAGGATATTTGGACGGCTGCTTGCTTCAACCAGGCATCTCACTGGATCATTCTTTCGGAGAGCGACTAGAAGGGCCTCATCAACGAGTCTGATCTTAAAGCGTCCAGCACCATCAGGGAGCCAGTGCATCACAGTATATAGAGAAGGCATAGGTAGACTCGAGGGGGTAGGTGGAGTCATGCTGTACATTGTCGATGGTATCCTGACCCTAGACACCACACACGCTGACACTGTGATGATGTCTGGTAGGATTCCAGTGGCCGTAATACTGACCGACAATACAGGCTGAGTTGATACATGATCAGGCATGATAACGTGTACTCTATCATCTTCTAACATATATCCTGTAAAGGTAACCTGCCTACCAACACCATATGCGAACATAACATCCACAAATCTGTAGTCTGGCCGATCACAACTATCATTGCATTTACCCAAGCCCAGCATTCCTCCAAGGGAACCATGCCGTTGTGATCTCCAGTCAGAAGATACCTGTAGTACAGCTTCAACTAAGGGTATATTCTCTCCATAGAGGTCTCGGTATGTGGTCAGACCATTGATGCAGCATAAAGCTTGGTAACCTTGAGTATAGTGTGGTATCATCGAGAAGGGTGTCTTAACCACTGCTTTACTGACCATAACATTTGATATTAATAACAGACTATCCTCTTTGAGCCGTGCAGTGAGGCATCCAGAGCGGAATAGAGCATCCAGGAAACGGACAACTGTTGGAACTCCAAGAGGATGCACACGTCCACCAGATGTAGTGGCAAGGTCCAATGCCTTGTGTATTATATTTTCAATCTCTGGCGAGTCACTAATGCATATTCTATCAAAGTTAAGGTAACATCTCCTCCATCGCATGCGGTAAGGAGAATCTCCTTAGGAGATGCATTAATAGGACCAGCAGAAGCATCCACCTGTTCCAGATATGATCTTGGATACGCTGTCCAGCTGCTCGTGGGGTCTGCCTTACCACGACTATCACGATGCTCATATGATCGTATACAATCTAGTTGCACACCGATAGCGTACGGTATAAGCCATAATGGGATCGAGCCTAGGGAGTTCTTCAGTATTTCGCTATCATCCTTTCCCACCCCCTTCATAAGATCTGTTGCCAACACAGCTCTGGGGTTATCAATCGCCAGTAGAGGAGCCGTGGTAAGCAGTATCGGTAAGGCACCGAGGTCATCAGCCAAGTTGGAGGTATCAATCGTATCAAAAGTATTTGGGGGACCAATAGCCTTCAAATCATCCAGCAAGTCATTCATCGAGCCAACGTCTGACATGCTCTAGACGCGTGGGTGAGGGGCCAGCGCATCGCACAACTTGAGCGCATCTCCGCAGTGTAATACTATCATATGTTTGCCACTCATCAGAGCCTTACCTAGTGCCTCAGACCTCAAGGAGAACATCTCGAAACAGATCTCAGAGGGGGACAATCGATGAGGTCTCCCACCTCGGCGGTCGACAAACCTGGTAGACCAGGAACCAGCTTCATCATAAACCTTCCATAGCTCAGGTGGTATCGAATAGAACGGATGAGATGAGTAATGCACCCGCCAAACCTTAGCAATATCTTCGGCCGTGGCGGTCTTATATGACTTAAAGCGATAGGCCGTGGAGAAGTCTACCACATCAGCCAAGAAGGTTGGGTTGATAATTTCCCTATTGGTGGCATCAATCGGTGACACATCCGGCAGCAGGTGACCATCCTCTATTCTAACATAGCCCTTCTCAAGGTAATCAGTGATGGCCATGGACAGATCTTCAAGTTCGAGGATCTTAGCATTGCGTGCTAATGTATCATACTTTAGAACTGAATCTCCCTTCCTTCCACGACCTTACTGTAGACGGCCTCCCAAGCTATCAAAGCATCTCTAGGGGATAGGGTGTTGTCGTTGTTCCCCATGAAGTTGTGCAACAGTTGGAGGTAGACTAGGTTACGAGCAACGATAGCAGGCTCTGTATCGCAACAGATCGCTTGCAGCGGTGTCGATGCCCAAGCCTCTGCCTCAGCACAAGCCTGATTGAGGAGCAAGGTGTGGGCAACAGATACCATATCACCACAACCGAGTAGCAGTGCTCTCGTTGATATACTAGGACCACTACCACGAGCAGATGCACAAAGGTCACGTGGAGGGACGTTGGCAAAGGGATAGTAGTAGAACCAACGGGACACCAGTGGGCATAGAGGAGGGCAAGTGAGACGGATATCTGGAGACATCGGAAAAAGGTATCTCAGACACAGGCTGTCAGATAATATCGATAACGATGCTACACTAGACACCCGGTGTTAGATTGGTGCATATGGTGGAGCATACACCACCGAGCTGAAGCCGGTGTGCTCTCTAGTACATGTAATGAATAGCAGCTAATGATCGGAGGAGGAGGAGGGGGACATGTTTTTTGACCGCTCGGGCGAGCGATAATAACAACTACGCGTAACAACACAGCGATGCCCACGAATCCCTTGCACAGGATTCTAGAATAAGGAAACGATAGAAACAACGTTACAGTAAAGTGTGGCAGCAGCAGCACTAGACTGATTAAGTGTGGCAGCAGCAGCAGCACTAGACTGATTAAGTGTGGCAGCAGCAGCAGCACTAGACTGATTAAGTGTGGCAGCAGCAAAAGCACTAGACTGATTAAGTGTGGCAGCAGCAGCAGCACTAGACTGATTAAGTGTGATTGCAGTCTACTCAGTAACAGGCTCTGTATTCTCTATGGGCTTCTGTGGTGGAGGTGTCGAGTCACCGGGCTCCTCCTCCTCCTCCTGCTGCTTGTGGAGGGAAGGGCTATTTTTGTTGTTATGATGATGTTGCTTCTCCTTCTTATTATACCCAGCCATTATATTAATTTCCTTTCCTTCGTGCTCTAGCTTAATAATACCCTGTTCCCTTACTGCCTTCATTATATCATCAACACCAGAGCTGGCAGATAGACCATACTCTCCAAATACTATAGCCCTGGAAACACAGCGATAGCAGCAGGAAGACAAGGTGCTTAACTCATGCTTACCATGCCACTCTAAGAGTTATGTTGTACAGCCGTGGTCCAGGAAGGATCTCATCAGGGAATGTGCATAGGATATCACTCGCTGTACGATTAGGCAGTAGCTAGAACAGCAGTATGAGGCAGCACTGCTACTGCTCCTCAAGTACTCTCTTACCGCAATGAGAAGCTTCTGTCGTTTAACTGCATCAGGTAGCTTCAAGCCGAGGCCTCGCCTTTGACGTTTTTCATCGTTTGCCAAATCAGTCTCCTGCTTCTCTATGGTCTCCTTCACCGACTTCACCTTATTCTCCCTTGCTTCAAGATGCTTACATGGTTCGTTGTTCCCTACAGCCATACCGTAAAGTCCGAAGCTCTAATCCTTGCCTACTCGCCGCCTCACGTGCCTCCTCTACAGCTCCTGCCATCAGGGCCACATCCTCATCAGTGATAGGGACAGCATTGTTCAACCATTCATCCTCAAACTCTTTCTCGACATTAGATTCGAGCCACAGTCGTCTGAGTCATACATTAACAATATCAAAAAGCATAGTTAAGCTACCTCACTTCTGGTAGTATCTCAGCCTTTAGGAACTTATCGGCCTCCTCTTGCTGCTCTTCAGATAGGAACTCATACACAGCGCTCTTTGGAGGCTTTGACTCACCGATTGCCTATATCAATGATACTGCGCCATAGCATAGCTACGATTACACTGTGATGATGGCCATGCTCCATAATAGCATACCCAGCTCTTGTGTCCATACCAGTAAAGCCACTAGTATGTAGTATCAGGCCACATGCCGGTGCTAGGGGCGAATGGAACTTATAACTGATAATAACAGTACTCCCCTAGAGGAAGGATCTACCGTGCCTACTTGGTATCAATAGCAAACTGTATACATATGATACTAGGGAACACTCCTCTAGCATAGGCTATCGCCGCCCCTATCATTAACCTTATTTGGTTGTACCTATACCATATTAATAAGCATCATTATATACCATACGGTGGTCTTACAGGAAGAACTGTCCTCTAACATCAACCCTTACCCATTTCTCCCCATTATCCATCTCTAATGGTGCTGCTGTAAAACTGTGTATGGCACTGTTACACTGATCTAGTAGTATTTGTAGCCTAGGTAGTAAAGAGCCTAATAAAGAGCTGCCTACTATCTACCAGTCCATTTCCCCACCACTGAATGGCATGTAGGTGCCTCCTTGCTCTGGTGATGACATATCCTCATCGGTGTCATCATCGCTCTTAGCAACCACTACTGGCTTCTGCTGCTGCTGATGTTGCTGCTCAATACGTGCCTTCTTAGCCGCTGGCTCTTCAACCTTCTCCTCAGAGCCTGTCCAGAAGCTGTGCTGTAACACCATCAGCGTACATCTTACTAGCATCCCTCTTAGCCTGTTCGGCAGCACTAGATTCCTCTGGTGTAGCCTTCTTAGTCTTCTCAGGCTTCTCCTCTGTTGTCTCTGAAGCTGACTTAACCTCCCCCTCATCAGTAGAGGTAGCCGGTGACTTCTTAGGTCCATCCTCTGAGCAACAACTATCCATCATCATCATTCCCCTTCTCATCATCACCTACCCCAGTGTTTATCCTTCTTAGCTGCTGCTTTCTTAGCCTTCCTTTCCTTAGCCCTTCGTATCTCCCTTACACTAAGATTAGTAAAGTTATGATAGTTATGGGCATTGGTAAACTGAGCAAGTGCCTCTTTAAGGTTATCAACATCACCAGCTAATGAGGCTGGCATGTAGTAGGAGTAATGCCGCCAGTTACCTTAAAAGGAAAAATGAATATATATGTGGTGACCCTAAGGACGAGATCCTCGTGAATCATACAACAGATGGATGGGGATACGACTTTTCAGCGATCTAGGGACGCTGGGCGGCGCAGCATAACAGTGACTTCGAAATGTTTAGTCGAGTATGTTAGCCTGTTCTGTATCAGCCTTCCCAATACACTACATGATTTCTGTGCATTAAAACTAGCACATATCTTCATACAGTTGAATACTCTTATCTCTTTAGGTAAGTACATATTAATAGCATCTACTATCTCAGGATACCTAATAACACCAATCAACCAGCTATAGTTGTTAATATGCTTATTACGTCCTATTAACATGATCTGCTTGTCTATTACCCTTAACATTAGGGCCTTCATGCACAAGTATCTTAGCGCTCACTACTATTCTTGCTGCTGATACCTATACCACAACAACAAGTATCCTTTTGTTCCTTCTCTAAGTACTGCTTACTCCAGCATCAGTCCTACTACTCCTAGTCCATTGTATCTCATCTAAACGTGTTACATCAGGTTTAACCACACCTGCCTTCTTCATTGCTGCTAATAGATCAGATTCAACATACTCTACACGATCACAGTTATCTACGTTCATTTGCAGGCCACGGTACTTGGTACCTTGAGACAGCAATACGACACACAAAATGGCCGAGAAGTAAAGAGAAGGTCGAAAAATAATGGCAATTCTAAACTTCTCTGGGCGCCTTTCTTTCATGGAACTATTTGAGAGCCCCTAGCATTGTTATTCTCACAATATCAACAATGAGTTGGAAAGCCTTTAGTGAATAACATGAATCTTACACTAGGCATTTCACTTAAAAGTATCTTTGTCTAGACCTGGGGCCCTCATTCAGAGCCCTTCAGTCTTTCTAACGTACATTAAATACTATCCTACAAAGAGCCAAAGACTCCAAAACCATCCAGATGTTATTACCATTGAACCCGACTACAAGTGCACACTTCCTCTTAGCATTCAGCACTAGTTTAGGAGCATCTACTTCCTTTATAGGCTCACTGCCTTCAACAGCAGCAGCTGCTGTAGGGGTGGATGACGAAGTATCCATGAAGGACAGTGTACACTATAGATGCCAATAGCCGACACTACTTCAACACAATAAATGAGATATGGAAGAAAAGGCATGATTAATCAATTCGTATAGTAGTAGTATGTATTGCATTATTATCTGACTTAACAATGGAACTCCCCTCAGTCATGCGTACCTGCATAGATACTACCAATTACTTATAGACAAGCATTATTATTACAGATCAGAAACGTCACTGTGTAGCTTAGCTTTGGTAGGATCCTCAACAGCCGCTGTTAACTTATGAACAAACTGCTCTGGTATAGGCATCTCCTTATATTCTCCATCATCCGATCTAACCACACGTACTGTTACTAACTTGTATAATATCATTATTACATAGGTATATTAAGATTCATCTCAGAGCTCTTACTAGTAGTAATAGCACAGTCTAAAGATGCCTTTGATAAGAATAGTTGAACCTACTACCGACAGTTACTAATGATATTGCAGTAGCTAACACAACAGACAATAGTAACATATCGTAGCGCCGCCGCTTTACAACAGCTTTCGTTAATTAACAGAGTATACAGAGTATTCACACTATCACATAGCCGTAGAATTGCCTAATATAAACCGAGGCAATATTTTCCTCTTCCGAGCCTCTAAACGTAATGTCCTATATTCTAATTGAGCTTTGGTATACTAAGAGGAAGCCTCTATAATTAATAACATACCAACAAGCATTATATTGGTGTCGCCTATAGAGTAGAAGGAGGACTAGAAGCTGTGAATGGGCGATAAACTACTAGATATTACCCCTGAACACTTGTCAATGCTAACACAAGGTACACAGCCAATAGTTTGAACACGGCAACTGACATAAGGACAAAGGGTTATGGTTATGAAGTATAGTACTGCTACCTCTCACAGTTAACTAATTCAACAGATGATATGACACTATCTAACACCAGCTGTACATTCTTACATCCATCAATACACACCGATTTACACTGAGTAACCATTAGGTAAGCTCCTTACTCTTCAGAGTTACCTTAGTTGGTATTTGCACAGTTGTTTTAGTACAGTTGGATATATAAACTAATTGCTTCATAGTTACATCAGGTAGCTCCAACACCTCCGGATGATTGACGTAGTTCTCTACTATCCAATTATCCCTAAGCACCTAATACGTACCCTTCCCTTAGCCCAGCACCCTGCCTAGCAGCTCCATTACCTCACAGCGAGGAGGTTTTACAGTAGGCCCTCCTTCAGGTGCCTTCACAGATCCACTTTTTGATGAGCCATTACCATTGACAGCTGTAACTAGACCACAGTTGCCCTGCTAATTAAGACCAGACTACTACTTACGGTATTTATCCGGTACATGTGATTGCTTAATATTCTTACTCTTCATATCCTTAGTTACATGCTTTAAGCTTTTACCTTCTGTACCAATCTTACGTATATCAGCGAATACCTAACACTTGCCGCCTACTCAATGAACCCTTACCCCTTATTACCGCAGCCATTCCACCAGGTGCTGGGGCAGCACCAGCTCTAGGAGGAGGAGGTGGAGCTACAGAGGGGCCATATCCAACAGATAACATACATCCTACCTCCATTAGCCATCCCTCCTGAAGGTGGCGGTGGTGGTGGGGCTTTACCCTTAGCATCTGAAACATCACCATTTAACAGTGGTGAGGTATTATTTTAATATCTCAAGCTGTAAGATTCCCTCACCGAAAGGACATGACTGCTTTCTTAGTATTGGGACGTGTAAACGTATTTCCTTATTATTTCCTATCCAGGTCTACTACTTGGAGGTGGTGGTGGTGGAGCATGTCCCTTAGCTGTTGGTGCTGATGGGGATGCTATACTAGCTGGCCAGGGTGCTGCCGTCAAGACATGCTTGGTAAGGAAACTATAACAATAACAATACAGCAGATATAACAGTATGTACCTTACTCTTTAGCTGCTACACCACTATTAACCTTCCACATGATACCCATTTTATATCTTTCATCATCATTAAAGTAGTCCATTAAAGCTGTAAGACTACCCTTAATAGCCTTAACCCACGACGACTCCACATCCACTTTACGTCTCAATACCTGATCAATCTTCAAGTAATACAACATCATTACGATACAGAATGCACTTCGTGCTTCGTCTAATAATATATTTCCTATTAAACTACTTTCTATTATGCTTCTAATATATTAGATTTTATAATTAGTGCTCGGGTTGCTCTACCAGTAAAGTTCCAGATCAGGTGTCGAATTAGTTTATGCATTTCAACGAGAGAGGGTGAAGTCAAATAATGACCTGGGATCTATCCAACCACCTATGGCAGCAGTGAAGAGCTGGAAGACAATCCTTGTGCAGGTGGAAGATACATCCCCTTATATAATACCTGCATAAAGTAATAGTCAGCACTCTCCAAACAGTTAGCTATGACTGCTTTTGGGTTACCAGGTGTAACAAATACCATAACCTAGTAATTATAACATAACCCATATACCCAACCTATCATCACCTTACAATATTCATAGCCTCTACAGTACCCTTAATATGTAGTACATACTCTACTGGGCATGCCCGCCCACCTAGAGCTCCGACAGCCTTCCCTAGCTCCATGACAGGTGCTAATACGAACTGCCAATCTGCATCACCAGGCTTACTAGCTATACTAGTTAACAATAGCAACTGAACCAAACCAAAGATTAACCAATTGACCTTCCTTGTAGGCTGTTACATTCCTTAACATCTTCACACTTTCAACATACTTCTCAGTAGCCAACACTACCGCCTCCACACCAACACCCCGACCGGCCTTAACCACACCCTCCAACACTGGGCACATCCTTCTGTCAAAGTCTGATATAAAATCCGGCAACTCTGGTGGTGGGGGAGGCCTAATGGTGCCACCATCCAAAGCCACCTGTGTCCTCGTCCTCCTCCCTCCTACCCTCTATTAGCTGAAGGCCCTGCTGCTGCCTTGCTACTAGCACTGTATAGCTGCTCCAGGCGGGTGGTTACCTCCTCTAACCTTTGAAGAATGGATATGGACTCGGTCATTGGAAGGATTAAACTATAAAGGTTGTGACGGTGTATTAACATAACAATATTAATAGCTCCAAAGGAGGAGGAGAAGTGAGATGTGCGAGGGAGACAATCAAATAAAGGTGATAGTGGATAGGAAAGCCATAGTGCAGGAGAATGGTAAAAATAATAATGACCCTAATGGTACTAATAATAAATAAGAGCAGTAGTAGCAGTTACAATATCTCAGGCCTTCTCTGCCATAGATATATCTCTCCACCTCTAGTCCATCCCCTAGCTAAGGGATCAGGGCCAGGTGCATGGACCTATTAAGGAACAACAACAACAACATCCAACCTTATAACTATTACAACAGCCTCTCTACAATACTACTTGTTGTATCCTATAAGCAGCAGCTTGTGCTAGACCAGACATATGTAGTAATTGTTGTTCGCTATCCGAGTCTGGTATCATCACAGGAACCCTTACCGGTATAGATCCTATCATCAAAAGGATATCAAACACGACCATCATCATCCTCCCGCTCCCAAGCTTACTTGAACAATCAGGGTCAAAGTATTCAGCCTCATTAACTTGCCCTTTACATCGTAACGAGTTACCTCCTAGTAATACCTACTCAACCCATCCCCTCATCCTCCCCTCCCTCAATCCTACTACCACTATATCAGGTGGACCATATACACCATGAAACCTTTGTGCCATAACATTAACCATACTTTGTACCCTAGAACACCATACCTTAGTAGCCTCTGCCTCGGATAGATTCCCTTGCATCTATCAATCACCCATAACACTCAAAGCCTATCCTACTATTACCTCCTTAGGAAGATCAGGATGCTTTCCTCTTAGCCTTTTCCATGTTAGAGTATCCAAAGCAAAGCGTATCCTAGCTTGATGATGAGGTATCTTGCACCTACCACAGTGAATAAATTACATTCTAAATACCCTCACCCCAATCATGTCGGGTGGCAACCCTATCCCCCAGTACTGATTCTGATCCTTTAATTGTATTATTTTCCCATCCTCACTAACCTTCAATCCACCACAGTATCTGACACCTCTAGCTATCCCCTAGCCCCTCTAATCCATGAGCCTTACCCATATGGATCGTTTAATGGCATCTTAGTAAACCATATCCAACTTTGCCACATAGCCAGCTCTATAGTCTTAGCACTAAGAGCATGTCTATGATGTACACCATTTGATGGTGGTCGGAAGAATGTAGCTGCTGCTGGTGCTGTACCAAGTACCACTACTAGTCCTGCACTCAGGTTCCTGCATCTAGGCATACATGCAACCCCCATGGCTGCTGCTAAGTTATCAGCAACTGCGTATATCTTAGCACATGGGAATAGGACCGAGAAGGCACTTTTGAAGTTAAACCTGTTTGCCGTAGATCACATGAGAATCATCCGTTACCATGCTGACTACCCTCTAAATAGAGGCGATAAGCTGGGCATGTTCTTTACCGTACACATATCCTCTTTATCCAAGTCCGTGGTCAACTCTACCGTACCAGGTACCTATCATCCAGAATACCATCCAAGAGTAATACCAATACCAGCAGCAGCAGCAGTAGCAGATATATTACAGAGAATACGACTCTATCAATCTGGTGCATGGCGACCGGTAGCTGCCTTTGCCTAATATACGGGCTAGGTGGCCTTCCTGGCTCATCATCATCAGGGCCATCAGTTGAATCCATATCCTCATCAGATGTTGATCCAATCTACACACATATAGCCTCTAGTGGCAGGGTTAGCCTATTTTTATTAGTGCTATTACTACCAAATGTGATGCTAATCTCTTCCTTAAACTCTCTAATCTATTAGGTTTATCCCATAGCTGTGCGCTATCTGCTGCTGGTAATAATACTCTTTTATTACCGTGTTCATACATAAACTTAGTTCTAGTACCACCAATATCAATACATAATATACGAAGGCTTTCAAATAGCCTACGCTTCAGTGGTGGTACTGAATAACAACATAATAATAGTTGAGGCAGCAGCCATCCAACAGTTCAACAGCAGATGGGCTACTGGATCCTATACCCAACTTATATACAACCTAACCCCCCTCAGTACCGTCAAGATCGGCAGGTGGTGACGAAGACGATGATCCATGAACATCATATGATTTCTGTCTGCTGCTAGTAGATCCTCCTCCAACCTTACTTGCCGATTCAAGGGCATTATGAAGGACCTCTGCTGGCTGACATATGCTACTATAACTACCCCCAGTTGATGATGATACAATGCATTACATCTCTACGTGGCTGTAGGGTTGGTAATGTCTCCCCTCTGTTATAACGGCGTTGAGCTGCCTCCAGTCTGGCTTGTGGGCTACAACCCTAAACCTCAGTAGTGACCAAACCCAAAGGTTGAAGCATGCATTACCTCTTCTTCAGAGATATCCTCTGCACTAGATTCAGGACGTGATTCCTCAGGAGCAGATACACCTCCCCCTGCAATCCTGGTGCCACCGAAAGTTACACAATCTGCACCATATTTAACTACACCCAACCAGTCTATTACGTTTGCTCCTCTTGAATTCATGCAGTGCCATAGTAGCTGCTGGCTTCAGCTTCCTTCCTTGACCATTATGACCAAGCCCTGGTAACCCTACTGTTGAGGCATTAGGGCTGCTGCTAGCCTGATTCCTTTGAGAACTAGCAACAGCCAAACCAACCATATCACGATCAGCTAGGACCTGTACAGGCAGTAGCTGATGGATGAGGAGGAGGAGGTTAATGACTACCTCTGTTAAGGCACGGTCAATCCTTTCAAGGAGTACCCTTAACTCTGAGGTTGATCGACACGCTGTTGATATTATCCTAATTACACTTTAGTGGTCAGATATGCATCATCATCATCATGCTGCCTACCGCAATAGTAGCTTCCACTCTGTGAGCAATAATGAAGCAAGTCTTGCTAATACCAATCTAGATCTACGTAACCTATGCCATGACTTGCCCCGATTCGATAATACTAATAATAAAGCAGCAACACAGGCTGCTACACAGGCGAAGACGCATCCGAGTAAGGCCAGACGTTTGGAACGGGTAGACGAAGAGAAGGAGGAGGTTAAATAGGAAATAATAAATGTTATATCAGGATGACGAGTTGTAGTTGGGGGCACAGGTATATCAACCATTAAAATAAGAAGCAACACCTAGTTCAAGCTTGACACACTTTAAACTCAACAACACGGAGCATAACCGAAACACGCTAAATAATGATATTGCAGCAGCAGCAACAATGTCATCATCGTAAGGGGCCAATAATGCGACTACTACAACGACGACGACGACCACCACCACCACCACGACAATGACTATGAGAAGCTTCTAAAAACGATCAGCACGTCCCGCAGCAACAACAGCTCAATGTTGTTGTTATTGAGGTTGTTGAGGTCTCTTGGTATCAAGACCCGTCTTCGTATGATTAACATTCTCAGCGAACTTATCCTTACCTATATCAAAGGGTACATAATCATTGATAACATATAGGACTTACTAGCCTCAAATTCTGTCATTCTAGAAAGTAGCTGCTGCTGGTTACCCAACCCTTCACGTGTTTCAATATCAATAGCAACAATAGATCCATCAGCCATCATATGTGTCATACCATCTAATAGTTAAATACCCCCCTCCGCAAACCCCTTTTTATTGTATTACCATTATCCATAAGGCTCTCATACTCCGGAGCCTTCTCCTTTACCTCTGCACTAACCTCTTCATTCATTGACATAAGCAATGTATCAAAGTCATAGCACTCCTTCCTATACTTCTGTTCCACATCAATCAACTTAGCCATAACATCCTTATCGGCTATCTCCTTCTTATTAGCCCATCTCTCCTTAAGCTCTGCGACATACTCATTATAGACTGGCTTATGAGGATCATCAGACTAATACAAAGGTAACAAATACTAAGCTACTTGTGTTACCTTAAGCCTTCTAAGGAAAGCATCAGCTTGGCTTTCACCTTCTACTTGGAACCAGCGACCGTTTAAGCCAGGCTTCCTTGTCTCTAGGGTACGATGGAATATATTAAGAGCTTGACTGTACCCGGGATTGAACCTGCGACCTGACAACAACGTAGACTCAAACCATGCCTCAGGGATGCTCTACCAGTGAGCTTAATATAGTCCATAAACGTATTGAATGCCTCTACTGGGCAGACCTCCTCGCCAACAGCTGCATCAGCAGGTACATAGAAAAGACAGTTTACATCATCACCAAGTGAGTAGAACCTGAGTGCATGTCATACCGTACTCTTCACAACGTTGCTTACTTTCCATTAGGACGCTCTTGTGTTACACGTAATAGAGCAGACTGTGTCTGGACAGGTATAGCAGCATCATTAAGGAATATAAAGTTACCTAATAAACCTCCTATTACCAGCACGATCAACAACTTTAACATGTACTACCCATGAGCCTAGCTGCAGATAGCTCTACCATACTGCCCTCACGAGACAATAAACGTTCATAATACCTAAGCAACTTGCTACACCATAGCATGGTCTAATAGCTACTACTGTTCCCCATCACTATCCATATGGGCAGGAGCTAAATCCAAGTGAGCCTCTCGAGAGAGAGATGACTCTTGGAAGGCTCTTCTACGACGCTGAAGCACCGAGTACATTTCAAACCTAATAGATGGTGGTGTATAGGTTTCATAGTTGAGAGCTGGTAGGTGGTATGATACCTATTATTATATATCTCAGCAAACCATTGATGAGGCATCAATTCTGGGAATGTACGGGCATCACCACCAGTCTTAGTAAGATAGAATATCATATGTTCAATTAATGGTCCACGATAGAGATCATAGTACTAAATAGTTTATACCACACACAAGGATCTTAATGAGGAGCCTACCTCGAAGCTTGGCCTCTGGTATAGATATTTATTATTATGATTAGTGACACCACGATCATCCCATGTCTGACAAGAAGCCACCATGATCCCCCTTCACCGTGTAGGCAGGCCCTTAGTACATGCCATTGCTTCATAGTAGTATCCTCAATACCCTTTATATATTCAGCACTCTCAGGATCCTCAGCAAGGGCATTGAGATAGTTAGCATGATACATATGTTTCTCTACAAATGCCTGCCAGTACCTATTACGGATATATTAGCATTATATTATTCTTGTTATCATTACTGATCAGCATCCAACCATTCAGACGTGGTAGCATGGGAGATGGGAGGGTTGTTGAAACTAATGTATAGGGCTCGGGCACCGTTCTTCACAATTTGCTCAGAGGTCTTTACACTGTCCTCACAGGACACCACGGCTTCATCGAAGAGCTCCCAAGAGCCACCTGGTTGAGTCAAGTAGAAGAATACGGTATGAAATTACAAGCTTACAAACATCCTTAACAGCCTTCTTGTGATCCTCTTGAGCAAAGTCGTCCAACATCTGCATGTTCTGAGTGTAGAAGGACTTTAATGAAGTAACAAGCTCCTTATGGGTAATCTAACATATATAATAACATATAGCGCACCAGGAAGACCGCCGACCTCCTTCTCCCAACGTTTCCAGTCGATAGGCTCTGGCTCAGAAGTACCGTACTTGGTGATGGTATTGAGTGCTACTGTATCACGGGCCTATAGAGAGTATCTTAGGTTGAATACTCACCTACTTACCCTTGTATCACGAAAAGCAGCATTATCAGATTCAGTCATAGTAAACTCTCCAAGATTATGCCATTTCTTTTCTACTTCCCTACGCGGTACACATGCCCTTACTGCTCTAGGGCTAACACGACGAAGAGTCGCCATAGATCGACGGGAGGGAGAGGACATCATATTACCAGCCCACAACAACAACAATCAGCAAAAACGTGCCTGGGGGAAAATCACAACCTCAAATTCACGCGTCGAGCTAAGATACTGACATAATGCGGGGTTAGAGGTCCGTTTATTAAATAGGGAACTTAATGAGTGAGAAGAGAACCTGACCTTTTCCTGCGCAACATTCGAAATGTTACGTTGAGGAAACGCAAGATTCGGTAAGACTAGCAAGATGTGACCGGGACCCCTACTAAAAGGTTTATTATATTACGCACTCTGACCTATTATTAGAGTAGATGGTCTGGCACGTTACAATCTGCAAGGAGACCCGTGATGCTAGGTTTGGGCTCAAGTTCGCTGAGTGCACTATCGCGAAGAATCAGGTAAGGCTTCCAAGCGACCTCATTATGAATCTTCCCAGCCGTTTCATATTTTGTAACAGGTCCTAATAGTTACCGAAGATCCTATTATCAACCTACCTGCTGACCGGGCTAACTCCGATCTATCTGCTGATAGATGCATTAGACGTGGATGCTTTGTAACCTGCTGCTATATAGCTCCTCTTTATTAGTAGTCTATCAGATATTGGCCTCCAACTACATACGTAATGATAATCGTAAAGCCACATTAGTATGGATGAGAGATCGTACTGTGGTAGCTGAAGTTACTTCATTAAATGATATTGACAAGCCGTCCTGGCTTACCAATGCTACACTTAAGAGGTAGTGTCATCTAATCATATAGTGGTACTTATTATCAGGGACATGCCCCACGACTTGTATGTCGAGCTCTTTGTGGATCCCGATGATACCCCTCTGAAGAGCGATACTGAATCCCTTAAGTCCGCTGATCTTACGCCAGCTACGGGTAGTTAGTGTATCATCATTATTAATACCATATTTCCCATTCAGCATGCAGCCGTACTGCTACTAACAGTAGCGATTATTACTTCAATCTAGATAGTGATGATGAAGAGGGCTGTGCTGGCCTTATTCAGGAGAAGTAGGTCATGCTTTCAACAATAGCCTTTAACAGCATTCCCTTTAGACGCCAATCTCTTCTGAGAACCCTCAAACGTCGATGCTTGACAACTGAGTTTGGCCGTTTGTTGAGCCGCCGTATGAAGCCTGCTAATGATGCTTCCCTCCGTTCGTATAATACCATGAAATTATGATTCCATTACTTCCATTATCACTCCCTATTGGTGCTGTTGCTGTCCTTCTCTGGTGTAGAAGTGCTTACTACTACTATTATTATCTCTATATGCATGCTAGTGCTTCTTCCGTGTATTAAGCTACTGCAGACAAGTTGTTAACACCTTCTATAAAATGATGAGTGTGTCGCTCACCATCTCTATTATATCACTGTCCCGTTGAAGCTACTACTACCATAAGATTGCTATGTCAAGTATTGATTGATTACACTATTGCCGTCCTCTCGTATAATGTCGATCACCACCTGGCCGTAGAGCAGCAGCATGTTAAGGCAAGCTACTGGGGTAATACCTATTGTTATTGAGTTTTACTAGTGTTAAAGGGAAATAGATTCATTACTGGGCATAAGATGACAAAAGGCAATTGTGAAGAGGATAGGCTCCTAGTGTCAGATGGGCCTAGTAGGGCATTACTTGGTGAGGTGATGAGTGATAATATAACTCTACTGATACCTTAGAGGAACGGAGATCATATGGTGAAGAGAGGCTTGAGGAGGTGGAAGTCAGCCTATTAGGAGGAGGAGGACAGTGCTGTAATACAGCAAGGAAGTATACAAGGTAAGGAGGATAGAAGGATATAGAATAGTAGTGCATTGTTAGAGGGGCATCGTTATGGGGTAGGATAAGGAGAAGGTGTGGTAGAGTATTAAATAAAAGGCATTATCGGCATAACTAGCATGTTACTACTACTACCCATTGCATGTTGTCACGTTATTATTATTCATACCGTTCTTTCTTCATAACTTGTCGTGTTATACCCCTCTCCCCTGTCATCATCTTAGTGTCTATGGCTGTTAAATGTCTGCTCTTGCTGCAGTCTCCTTGTATACCACAATACACAGGAGGGCTAGTAAGCCATAGTGCTGCTAAACCTTACCTTACCCCTCCTCAGCTATAACATTGGCTAGCAGGCGGCCGGCACTGTGGACAGTGAGGCGATATGCCGCCAATAGTAGCAGTAGTGCTGCTGCTAGTGGTAATGAAGGTGATGCCTCTACTAAGTCTACTGCACATCCTTATGAAGGGCAGGTAGGTGCGTGTAGTAGTTGTTGTTGTTGTTATCATTAGTGTATTTAGACACTGAGATTGGCGTTAGAGCCATTATCGGTGAATGACCTAAAGTCTATATTAGCTATGAAAGGCATGGCAACAGATGGCACACGAGAGGAGCTAATGCAAAGGTTAGTAGCCAGTGGTGGTAGGCAGCAGCAGTCTTGTGATGCTGCTAAAGCACAAAATGTAAGGAAAAGGATAGGCTATGGGCATGGTTGTTGTTGTGAAAGGTCCTTGATACACTAGCTACTGACCTATGCTCAACGTTGAAGTATAGTATACAGAGTGATAGAGATGTACCTATACGCCTATTACAAGTCTTGACAAGACATGATAGGGATTGGGTTAATAGAGGGGTAGTATGTCTAAAGATGATCAAGCGGAAGTGTGGTATGGGTAGATACGTAACTTTATAGAAGATTATATAGACACACAGATAGGTAGTCATCATCATGCCGTTACAGGTAGATCAATAGCAGTGCCAACTCCAGAAGAGGCTGATGGGTAGGGAGCTGCACAGGCATTAAAGACATATCTAAATATAATACAGGTCTTCTTCTGACTGGGGACCGCCGCCTAGTAACAGTGATGGTATATCAATACCTTATATGGCACATGCTTGTACCTTTGCTAAACGTATGAGAGAGTAAGGGTGTAATAATAATAGGTATGATAATAGTGATGGGTTAGATATATTAGAGAAGCATCTATAGTACCATCAAAGGCACAACAACACCACCAAGCATCATCTATAGAGGATAGAAGGAGTAGGGCTACTGAGATGGCAGGCGGACAGGACTACTATCATAACCAACACCAGGCCACTGCTGCTGCTGCTGCTGATGTAGAGGACGAGGCTCATCGGGCATCGAGGTGATAGTCATGGCTAACTGGTGAAGATGATGGTGTATTAGGGTTGCTCATGCCATACATGAGAGAAGGAGGGAGATACGTACATTAGAGCAAGCTGTTAGAGATGGAGGTATATCCGGTATACCAAGGGCTACAGTAGGAATAGTATCGGTATAGTAGGGACTATGGATTGGTATGTTGTAGATAAGACTATTGCAAAGGTTACTGCTATCACGTACACTACACCCAGATGAGCTGAAGGTGATAGTGTTATTAAGGCCTTTAGTAGGACTATATTACCTGTATTGTTCCAGACACTAGGGATGCAGCATCATAGGGGACTATTGCTATCAGGGCCACCAGGCTGCGGTAAGACATCATTAGCTAAGGTCCTTTCGCAGGTAGTCATGGTGGTGGTGGGTTACACTGGGAGCTTTGTTGTTGTCGTTATCAGGCTTTGTGTTGTGATAGTGTACAAGTAGTTCATGCACCTGATATACAAAGTAAATGGTATGGTGAAAGTGAACATAAACTATTTCAAGTAAGTAGTAGGAGGCAGGAAGGAGGGGGGGCATTGCTGTATTTAGCTATTCGAACCTGCTAGAAAAACATCACATGATCCATTATCATTGCATATGATAATATTAGATGAGATAGATGGACTAACTAAGACAAGGGGGAGTGATACTAATAGTAGGGCTGATGATTCATTAGTATCATGTTTACTAGCCTGTATGGATGGTAAGGAATACATAATAATAGATAAGGTAGAGTAATGGACTATTATAAGGTATTATACCATTACCTGATAACAATAAGCAAGGCAGGGGGCAGGATAAAAGTAGTACTGGGAACTGACAGGGGTGCTAATATCTCTATCTACCCGTGCTCTACCGTGGTGACAAATAACATTTAGGCGGCCGCCATGGGGGTAACAACAACAACAATGGTCTTCTGCATTCTCCTTCTTCTTCTCCTCCTCCTCCTTCCCCGCCTGGAGGGAGCAGGATATCTAGGGTCTCCGGTAGTCCGGTGACCAACACATCTTACTTATTGTCAATTTTGATCTTAGATAACACCATGGTGAATGGTAATAGGAGAGTGCTTGACACTAAACCCCTTAATAATATACTTATTATTGGTAATTATTACTACTACTCTAGTAGTCATGTCCTATACACTTAGGCACGACCAATCGTCCAGATGTTATCGATCCCGCATTGCTACGTTATGGTAGATTCGGATTACATGTAGGCAGCAGCAGCAGGAATGTTACTCGGACAGTGTTATAATGTGATAATGATAAGGTTAAAATACCAATGCCAGATGAAGACCAAAGATATGACATACTCACTACCATGTGCAGTAGTCTTATACAAGCTGGTTATCTCTGTAAAGATACGGTAAATCTGAGGATGTGGGCTAGACGAACAGTAGGCATTGTGGGGGTATATGAATGATAGTAGTAGAATGTATCAGCATGGATGGTCTGGTGCTGATATAAGGATGTTAATCGATGAGACAGTATGCACGGCACTTGAGGAGGCTACTGGCTACCTTGGTGAGAAAAAGGAAGCAGGTTCGTATATATACTTGTATAAGAAATTATAGTATATATCTCAAATATAGATAAGGAAGTCGATGCAGGTGATGCAGATCCAGGCCCATCTGATTCCTGGGTATACGATACTTCGTCTCCCTGCCTTCTAATGCCTGGTGCGATAACTCAACAGGTAGGGGGTGTCAGTAGGGATAGGCATTTAGGATAGTATGGCAGATATTCTCCGACTCATTCGAGCGAGTCCGAGCTAACGTACAAGAGTCCAAGGCTAAACGTGAAAGTGTAGTTAGTGATGGACCCAGATATGTCTCATTAAAATAAAGTCAATTATTTGTTGTTCATAACGATAAGTTGCTGTGACGCAGGCTCACGTGGCCTCCACTATAATGATGAATCTTTGGGTTGAGAGCCAATTCTGACATGTTTGCTGCTGCTGCTTCTCCTCCTACCCTTTACCTCATTGTTATCATCAATAACGCTATTATTTGCGTGCACGAATGTATTAGTATTATAGTTAGTATATTATGAACTTGTTGTTGTTGAGTTTGTTGTTGAAATGACTACTTTTACTAAACACAAAGCGTAAAGAATAGGAAGTCCAGCGGGATCAAGAGAGACACGACTTGTAAGTCATAAACTATTCTGGTCTGATAGAGAGAAAATCCCACCTAATAATAAATGAAGATATAGTAGAAGTAGAGTAGTAATAGTTATAGCTCACTCATCTATCATCATAAACTTAATAAACGATCAGCAGGCTAACGAGGCCATGAATGGTCTTATAAAACAATAATAGATTATGGTGATGATGATGAGGATGAAGATTACGAGTAAAGTAGTTGTTGTTGTTGTTATCATGTTGCAGAGAACCAAACTCTTTTTCGGTTCTAAACAGCAACACCAAGACATCAGCTACTTGAATCAGAGGAACATCGTCGTCGTCAATCTAGCAGGTGATTATAGTAACGATAAGAGTGAGCTAAAACATCAGCAGTAGTTAACAGATATACACATAATTTTATCTCCAGTATTAGGAAATACTTACAGCAAAATATTGGTGGTCATTGAGAGGCGCCTCGCGTCAGGGTCAGTCACTACTTTATTATAGAGAAGAGTAACTAGAGAAGTAAAAATAAATCTTACGGAACAAGGAGCAGCATCATCATCAGCTATGGCCATTAATACAGTCAATAATAATACAGCATCAACATACTTAACAACAACAGCAACACCATCATCATAGATTGGTGTTCCGGATTTAAGTACTCTGACCAAGGCAGATATTGGCAATAAGGCCGAATATACTACCGGTTAGAATACCAGATATCAAGCCGAATGCCATAATATAACCAGAGACCTCTTCTTCGGACTGCTCTTTAACACGTTCTGGTCCCTTCATCATAGCTAAAGTGCACCCAGTACCATTAGTGATAGCAAAGCATCCCATAACAAGATGTTTAAACCAATCATAATAGAATGGTATGAGGGTGGGGTACAAACTAATACACATAAACAACGGAATATAGATAAGACGACAAGCAACCCAGATCATAAGGCACCAACTAGGCATGTTGAATTTCAAACTAGGTAAGAAACGGCCAATAGTATCAACAACTTGGAAAGTGTAGATAACCTGTGATACGAAACCAGTGTTGGTTGGGTCTTCAGATTTCCAATAGGACACCTGGGCAGGGAATACCACGAAGGTGACCGTCATAGTGCCCCAAGCGCACAAAGCCATAGGGAGGACATCCTTTAGAATGTATATAACGGGACGTCTAGTCTGACGTGTCTTCAAGCTGGTCTTCTTACGGTTCTCTTCAATCTTCAATACCTGTCTCATATAAGGATGTTTAGATGTTACACATCTATACATAGGAATAACACATACTGTGATAACAGAGGTAACACAGAAGAATACAAGACATTGCCATTCTGCTTGGCGACGGACATTACCAGCATCAAATATGACTTGTAGAAGCATATTAATAGGCCAACCGGCTAGACCAGCAACACCTTCACCAGTCATATCAGCGATCATACATGATTGAGGGCAAAGGGCAGCTAAACCAAAGGATGAAGACTCCATAAGAGCATGTCCAAAACCAAGCAAGAAAACGCAGACTAGAGCAAGACCAAAACCTAGTCCTTCATTAGGGCACGGGTTACCATCACCAACAGTCATAGCAACAACAGCAAGAAGGATGTTGAATACGCTTAATACTCCGCAACCCCAATCGAAACGGGGAGCAAAACTGAACTTGTTACCGACCCAAATTAAAAGTAACTGTGCAAGATTCACAGCAACTGAATAAATAATAGGAACCGTTGAACTGAAGTGATTATGGAATTTGGAGTCAAGATAAGGTAAATCTGCCAAGACGAAGTTCCAAGGAGCCAAAGCTACAAATCCCAGAATACAGAACTGGCATAGTAGCGAGAAGTCGACCTTGGGCTTAGACTCGGTAACCTTAGTAGACTTCCCCTCTTCGATATCAGAGAGGCTAGAATCAGCTTTGCTGATGGGTGACCCTTGTGTAGAAGACATGGCCTGTTATACAAAGTTATATAAACTACAACAACAAATGGATAATTTTATATGTGATGAGCACTATAAGTGCATAAAGCCAGGCTCGGGGGGCAAGCACTGTGTGACCACGCTAGCTAGCGCTTTAGCTTAAGATACAAGTAGACATAAATTGTGAGATTAGCAACAAAATCGCCTGTCTACGCTAGTCAGCATTGTATAAGGTTAATAAGGCAGATATCATAGATAATGATACGAGTGTGAGACAGGCATGATATGAAATGTGAGAACAACAATATTGTTGAGCGGTGGAACTTCTACTACAACCTACTCGAGAGCATCACATGGCGCTTCGAGTGGTTTTCGGTTCTGCTATCGAATGTCGGACAACCTGAGTGCCTACAGGTTCCAGTGCACACGCGAAGTCACTACATCTATACAATTACTTACTATAGCGAACCTCATATTCGTAATACGTCCCATTCACTACAATCAACACAACACGCATATTGTAAAAGATGATTTGTTAGTAGAATAGATCCTAAACTTTAGGATGATGTACATAAGTCGGCGGCAGTTGACTCCTACTATGGAATATCATTAGAAAGTATAAGACGAACATAACCATGGACTCAGCCCGGTTAATGACGATTAAACATTATAGCACATTTAAAATAGGAGTAATAACAACATACCAATAACACTACTGGGAACAACTAAGTGCTACTGAATCAGTACAACGAAGTCGAGAGATATGCTTTAAAGGCAATACGTCTTGAGGCACATCCTCAACAAAACCGTGAAACACACGGAAATGCAACATAAAGTGATTGTCATCATCTGAGGGGGGAACAGTGATTTCATAAATATAACGGACTGATGAGTGACGTTATTTATATAGTAGAAACACTTGACAATAACACACAGATGAAAATATCATAACAATTATTATTGGCCCAAACCAAGATTAGCGCATAGGCCAAATACACTACCGCATAAGATACCAAAGATCAAAGCGAAAGCCATAGTGTAACCAGCAACCTCTTGCTCAGCCTTATCTTGGCTGACACGTGTAGGTCCCTTTACCATGGCAATAGTACAACTTAAACCATTAGTCACTGCGAAAAGAGCCATATCTAAATGCTTGAACCAATCAAAACGGAATGGTGCAGCGGTAGGGAAGAGACTGGTGCAGATGAAAAGTGGAATAAAGATACTTCTTCCAAGAACAAAGCATATTAATAGAAGATTAGGCATTGATATACCGAAGCTAGGCAGGAATCTACCAACTGTATCGACCACTTGGAAGGTGTAGATGACTTGAGGGATAAAACCGGTATTGTTTGAATTGCTGGATTGCCAATGAACGACTTGAGAGGGGAAGACAACGAATGTTACACCAAGACTGCACCATGCACAGAAAGCCATTGGTGCAACATCCTTAACAATATTCCACACTGGACGCCTTGTCTGACGAACAGTCAAAGTCTCCTTGGATCTCTTAGCCTCAATCTTCAATATCTCAACCATGAAAGGATGCTTAGATGTCCAAACACGGAACATAGGGACAATGAACATTGTAAAGGCTGAAGTAAAGCAGAAGAATATAATACATTGCACTTCTTCTCTACGAGGAACATTAGCAGCTTCCAGAATAACCTGTAAGAGCATATTTAAGGGCCAACCAGCCAAACCGGCAATACCCTCACCAGTCATAACAGCAACCATGCAAGACTGAGGGCATAAAGCTGCAAGACCAAATGATGAAGATTCCATAACAGCATGGCCAAAACCAAGAAGGAATACACAAACTAGGGCAAGTCCATATCCAAGGCTTGTGTTATCGACGGGGTTATCATTACCAATAAACATAGCGACAACAGCCAATAGGATATTGAAGACAGATAATATAATGCAACCCCAATCAAAGCGAGGGGCAAATGTGAACTTGTTACCAACCCAGATGAGGAGCAACTGTGCACAATTGACAGCAACTGAATAGAAGATCGGCGTTGTTGATGCAAAGTGATGTCCAAACTTCCGATCTAGATAATCAATATCAGCAAGGACGAAGTTCCAAGGAGCCAGGGCAACAAATCCAAGAATTGCAAATTGGATAAGCAACCATATATCGACCTTGGCTTGGACCTTAGGCTTCTCTTCACCTTCCTCGATATCGCCAACCTTAGACTCTGGATACACTTGTGATTCGATGGCCATGTTATTAATGGTACGTCGTTGATAAAAACACTAAGTAAGACTATCGTAACAAGATTATTCCTCTAATCGGAGTGGTGTATCCTTAAGTATCAATCCTTTAATTCATGTAATAAAATATCTTAGCGTCCGTCTCTAGCTGTCATTCAGCTAGCTTCATTCAGCACGCACGCGCAACCTAATATCATTGTCATACTGTCACATTGCCACCAGTGATGAGCTCAAACGGCTGCTGGGGTTTTATCCGGTAACCACTGTACTATTTAGTCCGACAGTTATGTGCTGGGGCTATTGTATCGCATGCTTATATGTACTTTCTATTCTCGTACTTTCTATAGTAGCCATTGTGTGCATGCTGTCCCACTGAACACAACATACTGTTTTAAAACATAGTTCAACTCTTCTTCTAATCTGCGTTATTAATAGAAAATTCCTATTAACAGTTTGATGGACTGAATCCAGAGACTTCTTCTTCTTGTACTTCGAGTTGCTATTCAATAATAATTAATCATAGAAAGTTGAAGTCTATGCCATTATAAGGGCGGCAAGACAACATAATAATGAACATCGATATAAGACGATATAGAGTATACCATCATCAGTACACTATAATACAATTTGAAAACAAATGGTTGCACTAACTCCTGTAGTAACTGAATAATGGACCAGTAACACCTTTTGCAAGGCGGCTAAGGATAATAATAATATCACTGGCCAAGGCCGAGGTTAGTGCAGATACCAAGTACACTACCGATGAAAATACCGTTGATGAGCGCGAAACCCATGGTGTATCCAGCGACCTCTTGTTCTGCTTTATCATTAGGAACACGCTGTGGGCCATAGACCATTGACAGGGTAGCAGATACACCATTAGTTAAGGCGAATACTCCCATCTCCATATGCTTAAACCAGTCATACTGGAAAGGAACAACAGTTGCATAAAGACTGGTACAGATAAACAGAGGAATAAAGAGAGAACGGGCTAAGGTAAAGGCAATAAGGAAACTACCTCGCATGTTGAATCCAAGATTGGGAACGAAACGTCCAATGGTATCAACTACCTGGAACGTATATATAACTTGAGATACGAAACCTGTATTGGATGGGTCTGAGGATTGCCAAAGCACAACCTGGGCAGGGAATACAATAAAGGTTACAGCAAGAGTGCACCAGGCACCGAATGCCATAGGGCTAACATCCTTTATAATGGCCAAAACCGGACGACGTGTCTGCCGAGTCATCACGCTCGATTTGGCACGATTTTGCTCGATTTTGAGGACTTCGGCCATATAGGGGTGCTTCGAAGTAAGCATGCGGAACATGGGGACAATGGCAATGGTGACAACCGAAGTGACACAGAAGAATATAAGACATCTCCACTCTTCAACACGGTCAACACCACCGGAAGTAAGGGCCCAGTTCAATAACATGCTCAACGGCCATCCTACTAGACCAGCAAGTCCTTCGCCTACCATAACCCAGATCATACATGACTTCGGGCACAAGGCAGCGAGACCAAATGCAGAAGACTCCATAACAGCATGACCAAAACCAAGCAAGAATACGCATACTAAACCCAATCCAAAACCAAGATTAGGGTTCTCTACCGCATTGTCATTACCAATGGTCATTGCGACGATAGCCAGTAGGATGTTAAATATGGATAGGATTATGCATCCCCAGTCGAAACGGGGTGCAAAGGTGAACTTGTTACCAACCCAGATGAGAAGTAATTGTGCGATGTTAACAGCCGCACCATAGAATATAGGAACAGTAGCACCGAAATGGTTCTCAAACTTCCCATCCAGGTATGATAGCTCAGATAGGACAAAGTTCCAGGGGGCCAAGGCTACAAATCCTAGTACAGCCATTTGGGCCAATAACGAGGCGGTGACCTTAGGGCCGGGTTTGGTATCCTCGGCTGGGATATCTTTCACGGCAACCATGTAGGAACAGGATAAGAAACAACTACAACAGTAATCAACTAAACCATAATTATGTCACACCTGCAAGAAAGAGAAGACGGAGGCAGCATCATCATCAAGTGGTCATTCAGAGTTGGAGCGCCTCTGGGCTTGTACGCGCGTGCAAAGCTCGGCCCCTCTGCGCATGCGTGCGGCTAGCCTCGCGCCTAAGCCTTGAAGTCCCTGTGCCTTGTATGACGGGTAGATCAGCTACCGAAGAACCATTAACGGATAACACGATAATTGGGCGACCGAATAACACGCTGGTTACTCCTGTGGTATCATCAGATGGATTCTCATCTGGCTTCACCAGTTCGGAAGAATCGTCGAAATCGGCCGAGCAAGACCGATCACCAATCCCCAGCTCGGCGAGGGTTAACTGGCTACTGTTTTTCCAGATGAGCTGCTTTGGATTCATTGCTCTTCTGCCGTATAATTTAATATTAACAGAACTGGACTACCTCAACGGTAGGTTTCAACATTACTACGCAGCATGCTTATCCTTCCTTTACTCCATTGCTGTTAATATAGTACAAATATTACTTATATGGTATGGAAATAGATTTCCTTTCAAGCCTAGAATCTTACTAGGCTGTGTACTCTTAGCGATAGGAACTGTGTTAACTGCTATTATTGCTCTAACTATAGATAACTCAACGATATCATTCTCATTAGCCCTCATTTGTATGTTCATACTTGGTACTGGTTATGCTGTGTTCGAGCCTACTGCACTCGGTATTGCTGCATTATGCCCCTCATCCTGTACTGTGAGTATTATGATTGGTGAGGGTGTAGCAGGGTTACTCCCTTGGCCCCTATACGTACTTTTCAATTGGATCCTAAGATCATCTGGTGTAACTCCGATACCTCAATGGAGATGCCTTATACTTCTCTCTATTGGTGCATGTCTCGCATTATTAATGATCCCAATGTATACGTTTGGTACATCCAAACATCCCTATGTGGTCCAAGTTCTGAGTATAGAGGATAATAGAATGCATTCAAGTCTATCAACCCGTCAAACTAGACGGCCTGTACTTGCTATCCTCCGTGACGTTGCTCCGAGTGCTGTTTGCGTATGGGTCACAATGGCTGTCACTTTCGTAGTTTTTCCTGCTCAAAGTGTTCTATGGCTCCCTGAGAACCCCTCTAATATAGATTTTATAGCTCAAGTTACGTTCACCTTTCAGGTGTTAGATACAGTAGGACGTGCTGCTCCTGGTTTGTTGCCACCATTAAAGGGTTGGTATCTATTTCTATTCGTATGCTGTAGAGTTTGTTTTATACCATTATTCATTTCTACTGCATTATATCCATCTATTAGACCTTTTCAATGGAATTGGTTTAAACATGTACAAATGGCATTATTAGCCTTAACTAATGGTATGGGTGTTACATGGTCTATGGTAGATGGCCCAAAAAGAGTATCATCAGATGAGACCGAGCAAGAAGTAGCGGGTTACTTTATGCCTTTCGCGTTGGTTCATGGTATATTATGGGGAAGTGTCATAGCATTATTATTTAACGTAGCACTCGGTCAGCAACAATGATTCCCTTTTACCATCATACCGACCACGGCGGCGGTTTCACGTAGAGTAGTATTAAACGATTGTTAAGCATCTTTAGCTGCATGTTGCGTACATGTATTGGTTAGTATCCACCACTCAGCACACTCGGCTGTGACGATATTAACTCCATCACACTCAAATGATATTTCCGAGAAACCATACTACTCCCCCCAACGTTAAATGTTAACGGTTACTATATTATGGAGGAACATAAGACTTACTCAACTTCAGCGAGGGATGTACCTACATATTTAACATGTATATAATGTTGTTATTTATCTAAGCTACTACTTACCCTTTATTTCATTACCCTTCTTGTCTCCGGAAGTAGTGGGCATGTTACCAGCCTCACGCTCAGCGAAGCGGACCTTCAACTCGTCACAGTTAATACCAGTCATAGGCTTTCCAAGATCCTCAGATACTTCAGCGATAACCTAAGTACAGTGATGTGGGGGGGGGCGGCAGTATCAACGTAATACCTTAGGATCCTTGAAATGAGTAACAGCTTGGACAATAGCATGGGCACGCTTCTCTGGGTTATCAGACTTGAAGATACCAGAGCCAACAAAGACACCATCAACACCAATCTGCATGCATAGAGCTGCATCAGCTGGGGTGGCAACACCACCTAATCAAGAACAAGTATAACATACATAAACTTGATAATAATATCTTACCAGCAGCAAAGTTGACGACAGGCAAACGACCAAGCTGTCTGGTCTCCTCAACAAGAGATAGTGGAGCACCAATCTGTTTGGCAAAGGTGAATACCTCATCATCCTCTAAAGCTTGGAGGATACGGATCTCTCTGTTAACAGTGCGCATGTGGCGAACAGCCTCAACAACGTTACCTATGGTGAATGGATGTATTGGATGATATACTTTAATGAACCTTACCAGTGCCAGCTTCACCCTTGGTACGAATCATACTAGCACCCTCAGCAATACGACGAAGAGCTTCACCAAGGTTACGGCATCCACACACGAATGGCACCTTGAACCTGATGTAGTGGGGTAATAATATCAAATGAGAGGTTATAGGGTACTTAGTCTTATTAATATGATTATCTTCATCAGCAACAGTGAGGACCTCAGACTCATCAATATAATCAACACCAACAGCTTCAAGGACCTAATATATAATATATGGAGCTACGGTAGATTAATATGTTACCTGTGCCTCGACAAAGTGACCAATGCGGCACTTAGCCATAACAGGAATGGAAACAGCTTCCATAATCTCCTTAATCATCTTAGGATCAGACATTCTAGCAACACCACCATCAGCTCTAATATCAGCTGGGATACGTTCAAGAGCCATCACAGCAACAGCACCTAAATGATATTAAATACTATAATAAGTTATAGTGATACCAGCAGCCTCGGCGATCTTGGCTTGTTCAACGGTCATAACATCCATAATAACACCACCTTTAAGCATTTGAGCAAGGCCCTGCTTAACCTTAGTGGTTCCTTCAGTTGAGGACATTGTTATAGGGGGAAAATAGGGAGCTGATAAAACTGATGATAATGACAATATAGCGTTAGCTACACTAGCGTATCTTTTGTATAGATATGTTCGCTAAGTGATGATATTATATAATATGCTCCTCACAGCATGGGTATTAGGATGGTACCCGTAGGGATAATGTAGCGTTAACAAGTACGATGATCAATAGAGATAACTCAATAGGACAAGATATCATGCAAACATCTAAATTTAATACCAAACTTCCACATAGTCATATTGTATATATACCCCAACCATTGCTGTTATCAGATGCTCACTCTAATAACCATTCCCTGATAATCATCGAGGTAAGCTTCTGATGGTAGAGCAACAGGCATGGTCAACCAAATCGATTAGAATGGCGCGCGCTATATGCATTCGAACTGCGCAGGTTGGTGATTGGTAGATGTGTGTAATGACTGGGCCTAAACGTAGTGAATTGGATGCTTTACGAGAGGAGAGTGAACTATTGGATAGGTAATATAGTTATAATAGTATTATTAAGGATATTATATTTCAGGATACATCATACAGCTGTAGTACATAGCCTTATATTTACAACAGATGATGAGGAGGAGGAGGATGAAGAGGAAGGTGTTAGTATGTCATCTGCAGTATCATCATTACATGGAGTAATAATTATATAAGCTTTATTAGTATTATATTATTCATATAGGATACATATAATATTAGAAGGAGTATAGATAGGGGTAGTAGTCTATCCTTACCTTCTAGAGCATCACAAAAGGATATGAAGGTGATACTCAACAACTCTGACATATCTGATAATAATATAAATTAATAGTTAACTTCACTATATCATCTAGAGAAGCCTTCTATTGGGGATGATCAGGCTACTTTAAATGATACTATAGTGAAGTAAGGTACATAGTATTACAATAATACTTTAGGATGGCTTTTAGTTATAATAACAGTGATGATAAGACTAAAGATGACCCTAGGTAATAATAATGTTACTAAGATGGTGTATACATTTATATTAGATTAAAAGAGATGAGACAGACTATGATAGAGTATAGTGAAGAGGTAGATAACCTTAATAAGGATAATGTACTAAAGGACGTACTGGCAGTTTGTTGTATTAATTATAATATATAGGTATCATTGAAGGAGACTGTTGTTGGCTTGGAAAGAGTTATTGCTAACTCTGATAAACGTAATACAGAATTACAACGACTATTAGATGAAGCATATAAAAGGGAAAGGGAAAAGGACAAAGAGATCAATACACTAAAGGTGTGAACAAGTGGGAAGAGTATAAGACATATTAGTACTGTTTTATAGGAGCATCTACAACAGGCTAAGATGGACATATCCACCCATCAAACGGAAGCATCATCATTGCGTTTACAAGTCGAGGAGCTTTCTCCAGTAGTAGATGTAGCACATAATAGTGAAGCTAAAGAGGAACGTATTAATATTAATGATATATTATTATTCAATAAATGATCGATAGGTTTAATATCATTACTGTGTCGATATAGAGTCCTATTGCTTCGGATACAACATCGGTTAGCAGCTCAAACTAGACAGTTTACTACATTCCTAGATAAAATAACAGATATTACTAGGGGGATATGTGGTGCTAATCTAGGTAATAAGGATTATGGTAATAAGGGGTAAGGCTGCTGCTGCTGGTAGGTATTAGTGTTGGATTGGATGATATACAAACTGAAGTATCTTCTATACGTAAGGAGATGTTAGAAGCTAGAGTAACATTACAGCAGTCACATAATGAGGTAATAGAATAGGTTATTAAGAGAGAGGGGACAGGTTTTGTGTTATTGGCAGAAACTACAGTCAGATGAGGAGTCTATAATGAGCCTTAGTCAGCGTTATGCTGAGGAAGCAGCATCATGGCAAGCAGAGCGTCGACAGCATCTTGAGGCTGCTGTTACATGGTTAGCACAGAAAAAGGCTTATGAAAAGAAAAAGGCAACTTGGAAGGAAGAAAGGAAAAAACTAATGAAAGAGATTGCTGATCTGTAGGGTTGTTGCTACTACTAGTAATGAGTTGTAGTAAGAGGTAGTTGATGTGTAGGAAGGATGATGGTAGAAGCCGATATGGGGTTATTAGAGCGCATAGGGTAATAGGGTGATAGGTGGTATATAGTTGTTGATAGATGGATGATATTAGTAGGGCTCGGTATATCATAAAAGAATACATGCTTTAACATTACACCAATGTATAAGGGAGATATTAGAGGTACAACGTGGACAATTAATAATGAAAATGATGTTAAAAAAGAAGAATGATATGCATACAGTGTAATAATAACATATTATTATTAGTTAATATTATTATAGGAATGCACGGTATGACTCAACAGTTAGGAAACTACTATGGTGTGTACCTGGTGATATTGGTACTAGAACAAGGGGTATTAGATTAGAGGATGTTGTAGGTGTTATTATCTAATAATATATATTATGATATCTTTTAGGTTAGAATTGACTTTGGTATATTAGCCAGGGCGTATATGTTACATAGGCCAATAGGATATTCAACTAGACGTCAGAGCTCATCATTACCTAGTTATAAATGCTTTACATTATGGACGGCAGAAAGGTCATATGACTTCTATAGTTCTAATATAAATATAGTAATAATGAGATACAGTAAGTAGTATTTAGTAGGATGATATCTAATAGGTATGCTGCTTTGTTATTGCTTTATCAAGGCTTTGTAGAAACGCTAAGGCAATAGCGCTGACTAGATCACAGTTTTATGTGGAAGTTATTAAAGCTAAAATGGATGAGTATTGCAGGTGGATGGATATTCAATATTATACTTATTAATATGTATTATTTTTAGGGCACATAGGACAACACGTATAAGGATGATATTAGATGGTATAAAAAAGGTTAATAGAAAAGCACAATTTATAGAACCTGCATCATCATCCTCTCATGGGTCTCCTTTATTATAGCATGTAGTATTCATGGGCTTTACCCTTATTACCATTTGACGTTATTATTTTATATTATTGTGTTATAGTAATACAACTCAAATAATATATATAATAGGAACGTAAGGAAGTACTATGATGGGGTTATTGACTTAACAGTTACCACTTGATGATCCAAGTTAATAACATATCTATGATTATATATCTCTATATCCTATCTCAAATGTTATTATTACTTTATTGTTAGGTAACATAACTCTACCTCACCCTCCCATTTACTTGTATTCTCTTTTTGATGCTTACTTCTTATATCCAGAGACAGTACCTTTAATAATACGTAATAGGGGGTAATAATAGGGAGAACTACACTATCGATTAGAGTAAGAACTTCATCATCTGACATATTAACATACTCACCAGCACCTTTAGGGACATCACGTTTGCATTCCCATATAACAAATAATCTGAATAATAATAGTATATTTATTAATAGTAATAATACTACTACTCACTTGTCATTTTCTTCATAACTAGTTCCAACCCATGAAGGTACCTAATGTATATGTTAATGCATATGCATGGTATATTAATATTACACTAGCTAATGGTTGAGATTCAGTCATAGGTAGATAGGGTTTAATATCGAGTATAGGTGTACCATCTACTACATCCAATCCTGATATTGTTAAAGTACCTTAATAATAAAGTACCTTAGTACTAATTATAATACTTTATAATTACCTTTATCAGCATCAACACTATGTAAACGGCAAAGTGTTAAACCTATTGGGTTAGGTCTATGTGGACTTCTACATGCCAATGATCCTACCTTACCATGACTAGGGTTACCTTATATATAACATAATTATTAATGATTATAATAATAGTATACGGTCATGAACTTACGTGGAGGTGATACTAAACCCTTTAAACCATTAAAGTGTGGTGATCTCTTTGCTAAATTAGTATTAAGATGGAATAGGTATATAACCCATATATGTGAGTATCTGTATAATACTACTACTATCTACTACCAATATTACATTACTACTTACCCTTCTAATCCTTGTAAACAACTTTTAGGATTAGCTGTTGGACGTATTTCAATAACACCTTTAGCTATATCAGCAATACCACTTTGTCTAGGTGTACCATTACGTTTAGGAAAGCAACTGCGACATGTCCCTAAAGTATACCTATTATTAATATAATACTACTACCATCACCACCCATCACCACCACTACTACATAGTATATCCTTTTCCATCCCCTTCCTCATCATTATTGCTTCCATCACTTTCTCCTTGTTTATCCTCTAACCTTCGCTCCGCTCTTATTCTACCAGTCCTTTCTGCTAACCGTTTTTCAGTCTCATGTGCCAGTAACCCCTCCAAAGTCCGTATCTATTGTATTACATAACCTATTAATACCACATTTCCTTTACATTAGACTTCATTGACCCTATAATGCCAGCTGCAAATATAAGTACTCCACCGGCTGCTATTAAACTAGCAGCCGTTGTGGCTGTTGTTGTTGATGGTATGGTATGACTTGGCATATTAGTAAGAACAACTATAACTATAAGGTATATTGACACTCATTACACCACAATAGATCGATATTCTGATAAACTGTATACGTATAAGAACAATAGTAATTATTACTACTATTCAGGTGTTGTTGTTGTTTTTGCCCTTTTATTTTTCTCCTTTGACATCGCTATCATCTGTTTTCGTTTAGCTATCCTTTGTCTATCATAGCCAGATAATGTTGTTAGATGAGCTCTCTCTAATGGTTTCCTAAGTATTACCACTGATAGTCCTAAACCCTCCCTATCCACCCCTTATTACTTATATTCAGAATTCTTAGTCTGTATACCCTTTTTAGGATGTGGTAAGTTATTCAACCAATCAGGTATATCCAAACCTGATTGCTTCATCACACTAATAATTGGTCGTAGATATCTGATATGAACAGCAGCTGCTTCTATGCGGTTATTTAATACATATCATTATTACGGTTTATCATCCATAGTAAACATGGTAACAGCTTCTCCTTTATTACCAGCTCTACCAGTTCTACCTACCCTATGTATATAGGTGGCTGATGAGCGTGGTAAATCTATGTTAATAACCTAATAATATATTATTATTACACAAAAATAATAAGCCTATTGTCTTTCTCCCTCCTTCTCTTTACTACCTGTTGTACACCTTTAAAGTCCACACCTCTAGCCATAACATCTGTACATATTAATATCCATATCTTTCCTAATCTAAAGTTATCTATACAGGTATCCCTTTGTTTACGTGTCATATCAGAATGTATACATGCTACAAATACACCTAATAATAAAAACAAGGAGGAGGAGAGTTTCTTCCCCTTTGTATTATCATTATTACTACCATCAAACATCAACTCCTTAGTAAGTTCCTGTGCTCTAGCTTTACTCTGTACAAATGCTAGACATGGTGGTTTAACTTCACCACTAGTTATCATTCTACGTAATGCTACCAATTTACCTTCTTCATTTCCACAGAATAATAACCTTTGTTGTACCTATTATCGTTAATAATATAATATATAATATGGTATTACATCTTTAGCAGCTGATCCTTGTTGACCAACCCATACTCTATTAGGAGATGGATCCATAACACTAGTCATTAAATGTACAACATTATCAGGCATAGTAGCAGAGAATAAAGCTAATTGAATAGGTGCAAGAGAGTTACCTATAAACCACATATAACAACAACAAGAAAAAGAAAATGAACAAGTGTTTACCAGCTGTTCGACGACGATCATCTTCATCTGTAGCGAATTTGATAATCTCATCTATTTGTTCCTGGAACCCTAGATCCAATAGCTTATCACCTAACAGTAGTGCGACTGTTTTATAAACATTATTATCCATTATTATTATCATTACCTTCATCGAATATTATAACCTCTGTATCATTAATATTAAGTGTACCATCCTTTAATGCTTGTACCAATCCTAATGGTGTATGTACACCGATATCCAATCTTTTAACCTAAGTTAACCCCCTCCTCCTCATCATACCAATTATCTTATTATTAATTACATTAGTATTTTTATCCAATAATTTAATCCTAAACTTCTTACTACACCCCTGTACTAGCCTATCAGCCTCTCTAACTGTTTGTACAGCTAACTCTCTAGTAGGGTCCACTATAATACATCGACAGAACCTATTCATACCATATTTCCGTGAAATCTCCTATACCTCCTCCTCCCCCTTTACTACTTCTTTTCTGGTCTAGCTAATCTTTGTAATACTGGTATTATAAATGCTAGTGTCTTACCACTACCAGTAGGGGCTTGAGCTAATA
>JAAPAO010000297.1:0-41771 GCA_013115145.1 Perkinsus chesapeaki | reverse complement strand
TAGAGGTCTAACGCAACCACAAGGGAGGTTAGGCACTCCGTAGAGGTCTAACGCAACCACAAGGGAGGTTAGGCACTCCGTAGAGGTCTAACGCAACCACAAGGGAGGTTAGGCACTCCGTAGAGGTCTAACGCAACCACAAGGGAGGTTAGGCGCTCGAAGCGCCGCGCTCCGTAGAAATCTAACGATACGTTAATGAGTGGCGTCCCGGACGCCGCGCCCCTAATACATTGAAGTTGGATGTACTGCGTATGTACAATCTAATTCCTAGCTAGAATCCCCAACGAAACAATAACATATCATTTCGAATATACCATTTCCCCACATATCGTCGATATGATATCGACCCTACAACTACCTTCCTTCTATTTCTCAGTCAGCTTCGCAGCAAAACTCTCACTGCATACGATCCTCAATGAGGATTCCTCATGTAGGAAAGCAACAAAAGCAATCTGAATCAGATTCAATGATCGAGATTAACTCAATTTAAATGCAAATTGTTCATCAATATAGATGCGCAGAGTAAAAAGCGCTCGCCTATATAATCGATATCTTACGCAGTTCGGTGTCCCTGTCAGAGTCTGACACTGACAGTCAGACTGCCTAACACTGCCAGGTGACCTGGTCCAGGTGCACGCACGGACAAAACAATATCCGACGATGATAGCTCAAATTAAGTTGCACAATGCATCAAATATACGGAAATTCTTCAATATGTGGAAAAATTGTCAGACAAACGCAGATGAGCCTAACGGTTAGGCCCTAACCCAATTTCCCCGACTTCTGTCTGTGGTGCGCTGATGGTGGTGGCGCTGGGAGTCCCGTGCTGGCTGCTCCTTGTGGTGGGATTTTTGTGAAATCTGGCCATAAAGAGTAAAAACAAAAAGTGTATTAAACATTCACCTCCCGGGGTATATTTAAATTATTAAACGAGAGTGTTAATGTCGAAATCTTATCTTTCGCTTGCCCGTCGAAATCGAAGTTACTATTGTCGAGTTAATAGCAAGTGGCATAAACCGATGACAGTGCGCTGTATTCCGCAGTCAACGAATTTCTGCAACGCTTGGCAGTATGAGACCCATCTAAGGACGCCAGTGCTACCCGATGACAGAGGAGCTGTGATTGTAAGTCGGCAACCGCTAAGCGGGAACATGTTTTTATCTTAGGTTCACGGATTTTGCTAGGGCTTTCGTGAAGAACTGAGGTGAGGCAGCTTCACTGGAGCTTTCCTGCCAGGGCTACTGTAGCCTGGCTACAGGCTTTACTGGAAAAAAAGCAGCTTCGGCTGTCCATCGTTGACATCGGTTTTCTCGGGTGACTCACCCTTACGAATCTGAATGTGTTTCGTGGCTTGTTGAACGTTGTTCTCGCAATTACTTGTTGAATTATTTAGCTCAAGGATTAACCTTTAAACACCTACAGTCATCACAGTAATCTAAAGTTTAAATTCTGAACATAAACTCGTAGGCCAGGCTTGCCTTGTGAGTGCGTACGACCGGCATATTATGCCGGGCATAATGCAAGTTTAACATGGAGCAACAAGGCTATTCATGAGATGTTTGACAGGCCCTAAAATTCAGGGTGGCTGTGTTCTGAGTCGGAATAAATGATTGCTAAAGATAGATGGTGAGTGAAGTTCTCTAACTAATATTTGAAACTGAACACTTCCGAACAACGCTATCGAAGGACGTTGCACTGGTAACCAGTGACTGGTTAAGCCCACACAGAAGTACGGCTACCCTGGTAGTATTAAGAGCGCGGTCGGCAAATTAAAAACTAGAAAACTGGCTGATCTGACAATCTGACTCGCGAGCGAAAACTTTGCGCCAAAACTACAGTACAAAACCAAGCTCGTTAAAAAAACACAAATCTAGGCCGCCTCCATATTATGGAGTCTATAATATTTCACTCTCTCGCATCACTACCAAGAAGCATAGGAAATAAATTAAGCGGTTTTAGTATAAGCGGTACCGAGCTTAAAACAGCAAGTAGCATTGAGCTTAACAAGATATGTTGAGTTTAACAAGATATGTCGAGTTTACCAGATGCGCGCGCACTCTCATGGTGAATAGGTTCGATAGCGAGAGATGTTGAGATTACCAAGAACAGGTGAGAATAACAAAGACAGATGAGCCTAACCCAATTTCCCGGGGTCACCGAGCACGATGGGGTTTTAGTTTGTAGTATTCCTATTTGGGTGACCCGATTTGAGCCTTTGTTACGTATTCCGGGTACATTCCGGGTGCACCGGTCTAATCCACGGCATAGCCCGAATAAATGGAAATAACTCTCAGCGACACAACCCCGCGTCGGGACCAGACGTTGTTGACTCACTGTTCTGGACTGAACGCAAAGCCAAAGATGAGCCGATCAAGTTGGAATTCTTATCACGAATTCACAAAACTGGGTCAGCGACACTAAAAATCGATTACTTATGACGATGACAAAAATGAGCAAAGAGCCCTTGTGCACTGCATCGACCAAACACGCACGAGCAATGTGCTCCGATCATAAGGTAACTAAAAGAGATTATGAATACAGAGGTCCTCATTAGCGAGGAGACCCGGCAGAAATGACTGAAACTTTCTGAACTTAACGCCATGTGCACGAGACCGATGCTTGGGGGTGAAATAACCCCGAGCAGAGTATTTGCGAGATAGTATTCGTCCGACTAGTCTATACATCAGACAAGGTACTAGCAGCACTTCTTACAAAGGCTTCCTCCTCGGGTACATACCAAATACTGCGCAAGGCAAGGTCCCGAAGAGATAACAATTCCACCGTTATAGCAGAATTCGCAGAACTCGCAATTACTGTGTTTGTTGAGTGCACGGGTAGCAGGAGTGCTTCTATGATCGGACAATATCTGAGGCTTGTTCGTACCAATGACTATAATACTACAGACCGTTAAGTAAATGATAACACGTAAAGTGAGAGTTAACATTATAAGTGGGAGCGCACGAAGCATGAAGCGTCTTGACGCTTAAAATAACACTAGCAAGGGTGAATAGCTGTGGAGATATGTTGTATAGCTGGCGGCGCAGTGCACCGGGCGCGTGGCGCATGAAAATCGCGCCGCATTGCCCGCGTGGATCATGCGGCATGATAGTATCATGATGATATGTACGGTAAGTTTCGGTAAGCCATGATTTGAGCGATAAGCAACTTACTCCAGTCTCACTGAGAGCCGGCCTTCGCACATACTCCCCCTCTCATCATGAGAGTCTCATGGTGAGCACGACCTCCACGAAGTGGGGATGTACGGAATCACTATCGACTAGGAACCGTGGTCGCGGTTGCACCATGGTATGTTCTTCAAGGGTCAGGGGTTGGGAGAAAACGGCGCGAGCGTGATACGCATACGGAAGTTTTCTAAATATCGCATATGCATCTCTTGGGATAGGCAGGACTGCGTCACCCTCGAGCGTAGCTCCGCGGGAGGCATTTGTGCCCGAAGTTCGAGCCCCGAACTTAATCTACATGTAGCTCTCGGCTCGATCACCTTTATTGGATTTGCATTGTAGAAGCACTTTAAATGTGTGAGAATGTTCTCTTAGAGTGTTAAGAGTTACAATTCCTGCGTCCTAGGACGATTACATGAATCTGCGCGAAAGTTGGGGCATGCGCCATGCGCCATGCCCGGGATGACTTGCCAGTATTTCACATCACAATGAGGCTCATGCATGATACATCACGTTACATGACTCACGTAAAGTAGCTCTCTTTGTTGTGCAGCATGACCTGATTGCCAAACAGCTCGCTGGTGACCACTTTAGTCTTCCGGGAAGACTCTTCCCTTCTGTAAATCGAGCAGAGTCCCGCGACCCTCAAAACCAGTGGGAGACTGTCTGGTGGGGTTCGGAACTTGCAGGAAGTATAGAGAAATGCCAGATGTTCGAAGAAGCAATGCAATTGATCTTTCCTTTTGGTCCAGGAGAATATTTTTCCCCTCCTCCACGGCAGAGGCAAATAAAATGCTACTCGTTACGGAGACTCCGCATTTGAAAAACTTTTCGATTGACGAGGAATACACTTCCGGAGGTGATTCCAGGTGTGCTTGGAATGCCCGAATAGAACAATTATAATTCGTGCACTTTAAGGAAGAACGCGGCTGAAAAATAGTGTTGATCGGTCGATCAACAGATGTTGGGTGTTGCATTATAGTTGTTACTGTTTCAGATATCTCAAACCACACTCGAGAGAATATTTAACGCTTTCACTACGGGAGCCGTGTCGGTCTAGAAGGGTCGTTTTGTTCTTTACTAAGTACTTCCTCTCAGTCTACATTTTTGCTTGGTGCAGTGTACTAGAACTAGCCAACTCGACTCCACCTTTCCGCTCCGGAATAGTATCACTGAATGATGAATTGTTACACAGGAGTGATTATATGAATGGGAATGAAACCTTGAATAAACAACAATAGTTTAATTCCTTCTAATCACATACTTCAGTAAGTGTACAATTACTAAGCTTTATAACAAGCTAGAATAACAATTAGGGATTTGTGTTGTTCAGCAACGCCTCCAGAGTGCTTGGTTTGAGCTCCGTCCTCCGCATCCCTAACTGGTCCCTTGCTCGGCCGAAGATCCCCTCACACGAGCTCGTAGTGAGCGTGTCCTATCCTCAAGCCAGTGCCTATCCTTACCACCGAGACCATCACAACTTGTTTGCCTGACGCATGTTCAGCAATTGCCAATTGTGTAGCAGTTGGGTCTGCAAGCTTCCCCACTAGTATTTGGCAAAAGAAGAACACTCTAGATAACAGAGGTCTATTTGTCCCCTCCTCGCCGTGTTGTTACCAATCCTAATAGATGACTGCTGACGGGGGGTGCGATACTTATGTACTTGAAACCGGGCCCATTTGCTTTTGGACTACCGAGTAGTCACTACTCCAATGGAACGGCTCCGCAGGCGTTACGCAGCGCTGTTCGCGGATCACGCATACACAGCCGAAGATCTGCCGATGTTTTTCTGGAGAAATGTATGAAACTAACAGTATAGAATTCGCAGCTTCATGTTTCGACAATGACCGTACAATGTTCGTAATGAGTTTTACCTTCGTTCATGTCCTCGCATTATTTTCTCGACATGATTATCGTCCGCGGCTACAAGAGCTGGTGTTAGGAACCGACTAGTCACGTAACATGTCTCAGGTTTACTTGTAGAGACTTGAAATTGCTAATTTAATAGTTGTAGGACTGATGAACATAGTGAAGGTTTCAGTACGGCAGTTGGGATCGATTCGCCTCTACTTATTACTAACGTGATTGTTTCGTATCAATGTCTACCAGAGCAGATTATACTATCAGATTGAGCGAAAAGTCGTTTACTGTTTGACACAAGGTCATCACAGCAGCAGCAGCTGCAGCAGCAGAAACGGTTCTTGAAACGTCTACATGCCTATCAGACATGCTACACGGAAATGCCCCAGAAGAACATCACGATGTACTGTGTCAATGGCTAAGGATGATGACATCGTTAGTTGAGCCAGTTCTGGCATGAGGCGTGTTAATGTACATCGGAGCTGAAAGAGAAATGATAGATGATAAGAAAATTTAATGACACTGACTTCATTCTCCGCCCGATCGGGTCTGGCTGAGTTTATGAAAGCTCGTTTCGGAGGGTGCTTCACGCCATCCGAACGAACTTCAGGAGGATCCGTGCCGTGAACGAAAACCTGATAAATACGACTGGCAACCTTCGATTTTACATCTGCACCTCGCAGAGAGATAAAATGCAATTCATTCCTTGCAGCTCTTCGAGGGAAAGTGACTCCAATCCGCCATGAATCTGAGAACGCAATAGAAAGAGTAAGACTGCCACCCTTACCCCAGAGCTGACCCAAAGCATTAAGCCGGACACTACGTCATTCGATGAATGATATGTGACCGATCTTTGATTAGTCGACCAACTTGGAGGCGGGAAATCTCCGCCAGCCTGAATGAACGCTTCGCGCGCCCCTCAATTCATTTCCTACTCGACTAGCAGCTGCTCGTGCCTCTGATAGGATGCCCGGCGGTATCCAATCCTCGATGGCAGCAGGAGGTCGAGGACGCGTTGCGATGACAGTCTGAGAAGTACCGAGTCAGGAAGGTTTGTCGTCGAATGGCTCACCTGCAGGTCCGGATCAGTCCTGGTAATGAACGTAGGAGGATTGTACACTTCCAGGAGGTCATCCTTAGAGGGCAACGGCAACGGTAAAGCTTCTACGTCGAAAACAGCTGAGACATCGCTACGTACCTCATGGGGCACTAAACCATTCCGCCTTACTTGGTACGTATCTGCCACCCTCAGCCTCCTTGAAGTCTCTAAGAACATCCAACTGGCCCATAGATCGGGCCATCACCACTTCACCAACAGCAAGAACTCTCAAAGTTCTACGAATAGCCGAATCTACTGCATTAGCAGTCCCTCCGATCGATGAGTTCAACCGCGGATGGCAACTGCATTCCTTTCGGAGCGTCCCGCCGTCGTCGAAAGGCTCAGAGCCCACAGATTCGCTGAATTGCAGTCTCCTATGTGAGCACCAGCAAAGCTTTACCGAGTTTGATAATTCCCATTCTGCCATCGTTTGTCCTTCTCATGCCATACGAGCTTCGGTACCATCGGCGCCCTCACCATCTTACCTTTTCGAGCAGCCCCGATCTGATAATCATCACTAAGGGCTTCACAAAACCCTTGGCTCCCCACCTTGTAGCTCGAATAGAACTTTTCCACGACTCTTACAGCGCGAGGATCGTAGTCGTACTCGGTGACTCGATCAGCCGCTTTGGTGCAAGAGCAATGACCGCTGCCTGGGAAAAGACAGAGTGATTTTCCGATGATTAGGCAGGTCACATTGGCTTCCACTGGAAAGTTGCTGCATGGCCAGCACTAGCATCACAGCACTCAGCTGGGGCATGTTCATTTGGCACAACCGCTCTGTTGTGAGCTCCTTGTCACAAAAACGTCTGAAACCCATCGGCAATCAGGTAGTCCATCATACCAGGATTACTGTAGGGCCAGAGTGCACTCGTTTTGGGTGGAGTAGTTCGCCAGAGATGCAATAATATGAGCGGCGTCGTCCGCCGATGCCACCGAAGATGTGAGTGCCTAATGCCGATGATCAGAGGGGGAGGGCTGACGGTGATAGGTGGTGACCTTGAAGCTGAGCCTGTGAGCTATCTCTGGATCAACTTCGTTGTAGTTCTCGGAAATACTGTGAAATGAACGGATAGAAGCTCTGGTATCTTCAACATCTTCACCGTCGTCGTCATCGCTCCGGGAGATAACATTACCATCGTCGACTCGTGTGGTCGAAGCCGACGATAGTCTGACGGAAGATCTACCAAGGGGAATGAGACTGCCAAGTGGATTTCACCTCATCGTTAAGATGCGATTCAGAGCCATATTAGCATACTCAGCATTAGCCGACACCTGCATCACTCGGGCGCATTCAGAATCTGATGACTCTAGATTGGATGGCATCAGTTCACTGGATCATACCGTCAATGGCTGTGTGGCCGTGGTTGTCGAGCAATAATGCATAACCGAGCTGAAGGACCTTCTCGTGTATCGGAGCCGGCCAGGTGCCACTGAAGATCTCTAATATGTCAACAACCTAATAGCAAAATGATAAGGCCTCATAGGCAGTTGAGCATAGAAAGGATAGGCTAACTGAGCCATTTTTGGCTCAGTTGAACCATAGACTCAAACACACCTAATACTATTAGGCTGATAGCAAGTATTCAGTCAGCGAATTGGTGACAAGTGGTACAGTTTCATTGGAGTCGGTAACCGATGATGCCATGGCTTACCATGGACTTCGACACTTTACCATCGCACATCCTCTGATAGATTCTATCTCCAAGCCTTTGAAGGGTTTTCTGTAGTCCCTGCCCCTCAACAGCCCCAGCTGTATTGGCGACATGGACGAGCATACGAGCAATGCCAGAAATCTCAGTCGTCGACATCAACACCAACCCCTCAGTTCGGTTGGGATCTTGCATTTGGTATTTTCGCCAGGCAGCACCATACAGTCGAGCAGCTGCCGATGGGAATGCTTCAACATGGAGGGCTATCAACCTCAGAGAGTCACCTTTCAGATTCTCGAATCTCAAATGTTCTATGGCTCGTCCGAGCTCGCTGATATGACCATAACAGGCCAGGAATGCAACGAGGCACCGGTGCTGCTCAGATGGCAGGCTCGCAACACTATCATCGATCACAGAATTAGCCAACCGATCATCACAAAGGACAGCAATTGCGCCTCCACATTCCATCATATCCTTTATAACAGTCAACCTTTGAGAAATTGTTAATGTGTTATCTTGTATTGTTCGCTGACTTAGGTGTTTCCAGACCCAATCGGGGGTGGAGTAGGCATCTCGTCTATTGTACAGTGTATTCGCCAATCGCAGCGTGTGGGGCCAATTCCCGCCTTCGACGTACTCCCTCAGAAGTCTTTCCCATTCGCCTACCGGTTGACCCCGGAGAGCCCTATGAATCGGTATTGAAGCAGATTGACATGACCATATCGATAATGAACGAGTGAACATGCCCTGGAGTAGAACGGTTGCTGCTCTTTACTAACTCAACACCACCCAACAGAAACTTAACGACGCATCGATCGTCTCTTACGCAGTCTGTTGCTGTCACCTAAGTTTGACAGTAAGCGGATAACCGTTGATGCGAAGATACCTGAGCGTTGTTGCTGCTGCTGGGTGCTGGTGATTGTGGTACTGCCTGGCGCTGGATGATGGGGACAAGTTGCACAAGGAGCGGGTGCTGCAGGTATCCTAGTCGAGACCGATATCCCACCTTCTGCTTGCCCACTTCCAGTCGAATGACGGACCCTAAAACTCGCCTCTCAACAATAGCTCACAAGCACCTGACTTACACAGTGAAGTTGTCGCAGTATTGGCAGTTGAGTATCTCATCGACGGCTGAAGAGCCCTCTTGTGGCCCTTCATGTGTGCCGTTAGGCAGCTGCTCACGATTATCAAAGTAATTGAAGACCGTCCCATGAGGGTGATGTTGCTCCCTTTTGGAGACATAAGGTCGCCAAGGCAAGCTGGCAGAGCCCAGATCGTGGTAGTAACTCGGCACCGCGGTGACCATACCTGAGCAGAGAGCACAGTGCAGCAGCTGCAGCTTTACACAACATATACAATCGCTCACCACCTTCAGGCATATCCGCCTTGATCTCTTCCTTTCGTTCCCGTAAAACTGCAGGGGAGTTTGGATCACCTTTTCGCGCTCGTTCGGTCTTGAAGAGGTACTGCGCTATGCCGAAGAATACAACTGAGCCACGATGAACTGTAGCCTCCGGGACCAATACTCACCGGCAAATATGTTAGCGAGGATAAGCCAGTCGTCAGATCTTCGGAGATAGGGGGATATCACACTTCTTGACGGCGGGCTCTCCTCTTTACTATTATCACCTGACAAAGAGTACTCAATCTAGGCGGTGTGTCGAGATGATATCTAACTCAGCTTTCAAAACTCCCGTGAGATGCACCAAGATGCGAAATTATCGGAGCACTAGCAACCCTCTTTGTGTCTCCCAGACGAGTGTTCTTCTCCTCCAGACTTCCTATGGTTGATACATTATCAAATTAATGGTCCCCCGAAAGCCTCCACATTCGATGCCGAAGATCGTTGGAATTCAACTCATCATCCCACCCTTACGCTGGAGCGTGTTGACCTACTTGCATTCACGAGGTAGATATTGGATGATAGGATAATGAAGAGGGCACCACGAAGATGTGAAAGACAACAATCGTTAGATACCAAACCCGCCATTATTGGAAGACCGAGGGTGACATACCCCACTGAGGGATACTTTCGCCGTGCACTCGAGTAACGCAAACCGAAGGCTGTGATGAAATACTTGCAGTGGGCATGCGAACTGGTGGGGGTGGTGAGGTTAGGAGGCTAACAGGCGCCTGGCTAAGTCGTTGTTGTCACTTCTTTGTTTTAGTGCATATTCGACATCAGCTCGATCGATGTAGCCACTCAAGCAGACGATCTAACATCAAACAATCACAGCCGCCATCTCCGTGTGCACCACGGACCGTCAGCGCCCCAGGCTCGTCCTCGGCACACTGCCTCAGACGCTCATCTCGCCGTCGCTTATCGGTAACAGATCCAGCAGCCATACCTGAATAGAACTCCGCAGGCAAAACGGTTTACAGGATATCTCCGACGCACGGCTCCGTTGCTTGTCCGCAGTAGATAGTAAATCTTTAGTTTTCCCCTTCTGTGTAACGGCCTGTAAGTCCTCATCAATCTCATCCATACCATCCTGAACTCAAACTTTGACCATCAATCCTCCGTAGCAACAAGGCCTGCCTTAAACTCATCACCCTGCTCCCTTAAATAGAGGGAGTTCTTAGGGACGGTGAAGAGGTGTATGATGCCCCAGTTCTCCAACTTCCGAGCCATCAACTCGAAGTCTCTGAAGGGCATCACGTACCCTTCCGGGTAGTCGTTATATCCCTTCGGCGGGTGGTGGTAGGACAGCGATTTCACCTTCTCGTACAGAGCATGCAACGTTATCGACTGAAAATGGACAATCGACAGGTCCCGGTTTCGAACCCCAGCCCCTCCCTCACTTGCGGTGTCTTTTGCGCTCGAAGGAGCAGCATGAAAGCAAGCATAAAGCGGAACTGAAATGTGTGGAGCGAGGAGACCTTGTCGGTGAGGGGGCTAATAAAAGTATCGCTCTGTGCTGCTGCGATCTCGGCCGGTGTGACCTGCTCTCCAAAAGATACCAATCCAGTCGATGTCATTTCCCCACCTTGCAGCCGTCTTTACGTAGTTCAATGGCCCTTCGACAGATGTGGAGGGCCTTCCGGACATCCCCAGACACCGATGCCACCCGCATGGCGCATAGCTTTATCGCATTGCTGGTAGCGATTGAAGAAGGAAGATAATGACAACTGCCCACCTCTCGAAGACGGACTCTCCTCCACACTCTTTCATCCTTTGCTCTATTATCTCCGCAATTTGTTGTGCGGAATATGGGCCGAAATTGAGCCGCCCGAATCCAAGCTAAGATGAATCTTGCGCGGTGAAGCTTAGATTCTTGTTACCCTCGATGCCACTCGAGGCATCATCCGTTCAGGTAAGTCCATAGTGTTGGCGATGGCCACTACAGCCAGCTTAGATGTTGGCAGGGTTGGCCAGTCAAAAAGGCAATAGAGAACCTTCTGCTGCTTTGTCACCAAATAGTCAAGCTCATCGATAACAACTATTCTAAAAGATACCCTCGATGGGATTCGAACCTGTGCCCCTTACAAGACGAGATTGGCACTTGACTTCCTCAGATATGCCTCTAGCTTCTCGTGAGCTACTGCAGCTGACACCCGCGGGGGGCCGACCTCCAGCGCGTTGTATAGTTCCCTAAAGAACAGCGCTCACCTAACTTCGGTGTACGATACGGTCGCCCACTTGAAGAGGTCGTTTGGAGTGGCCAGACGGAAGGCATTAATGTAGATGAACTTGAATGGAGGGACTTTCCTCTCGGCCATCATTCCCTTCAGTTCACCAACAACACCCATAACACTGGCAGTCTTCCCTGCAAGACAGATACTCACCAACTGCAGAGGACTCTACCAGTGCCAGGCATCCCCGAGATGTAGAGTACGTTGCCAGCTCCACCAGTGCTCACGGCAGTCCACAGAAAATTATAGATCTGACCGCGCTCCTCCTCGCGGCAGGTGAGACACTAATGAAGACAAGTGCCGCCGGTGAGTTATCAAGGCTGCCTGCCTTGGGGACCTCGGAGAGCTGGAGCTTCTTAGCAGCCTCATCGAACGCCTCCGACACTTCGTCGACCGCTGCCTTCAGACGGGCGTCCTCATCTAAAAAAGATATTGACAAAGCACTGGCGGCCCGACGGTGAGACTACCAGCTGAAGGAGAATCCTCATCGACGATCGCGTAGCCACTGGACTTGCCCTCGAGCAGCTCCCCCCGCAATTTAGGGTCGACAGAGCAGAGGGAGCATTTCATCAGAGGAGCAAATCTGATAACGTTCAGCAACCGAGGAGCTTCCTACAGGGCTACCTAATTCCCCTTTGCACTCTCGATTCTGGTGGTGCCGGCCAAAGCGTGTCGCTGTGCTCAACTCGCTTGCCTTCCTCATCACATCTTATAACCAATCGATTAGTATACACAACCTTCACATCAGCCCATCACCCGCACACGAACAGGTTCGGGAGCTTGCCTGTGGAACGGTGTCCTCAGTCAGTGTGTCCGGCTTCCAATGGACATTCCGACGACGCCGAGGCGCATCCACGAACTTGACTTTGCCATTTTTGCACAAGTGCTCGAGGTCGACGCTCGCTTTATGCGGCCCTGAAAGATTCTTCCGAGGCATTTATCACCAACCGAGGTTAACCTACTCCTGCCAGCTTCGATGAGAGAAAGGTACTCCTCTTCTGTTTCGGCCCAGATGTCAATCTAACAACGAGACATCGCTCCCGGTCGAGCATGACGATCCGTGCCGAGTACGAAATGGTACCACTGCGGAGATATAATAGTAAGTAGGTTCCCAGGAGCTGCAGTAGACCTCCCGAGCTCGGCATGCCCGTCCTTTACCTTCCCTTGGATGACATCAACTTCGTCATCCTCACATACGTCAGTCTCCACGAAGATGCCAGGCAGATGGCGACTCGCCTCGAACGCTTCTTTCACCATACGAGAATCTTACAAAATCTTACCAGTGCGGTTGTTGCGGAGTGCAGGGATGAGCCCACCTGTGTCGAAATTGGTGTATGCCCACTCCTCAAAGGAATCAAGAAATCTCAAAGTCACGAATTTGGCCCCATATCTGAGAACGATGACATCATCATCAACACAGGTGAATGAATACCCCACAGATTAAAACAGTGTAAATGATACTACGTCCATGCCTACTAGTGCTACTGATGATGATGATGACACAGAAGCCCTCCAAGCAACTTTATGATTGCGGCCTTCACCAGCGATGTTGAGAGGCGCGCCCCATTCTCATGAGGTACGTAGGAGCGCATCATGCGTTCCATGCGCTGCGCATACATGGAATCAGAAAATTTGATGCAATCAAGTTCAATGCCATTTCCGAAGGCACCGATCGAGAGTTTGAGTCGGCAGTTCCGAGGGCTTGAGGGAGGCCCTCTCCCCACAGGCGATGACTTTATCGGCTTACGTATCTTGATAAAGTGCCGAGGCTACTGCGACCCAATAATTTAATCTTAGATCAGCTCCTGCTTCCTCATTCGATAGTGTCACCACTAAATCACCAACCTACACCAACCTGAATCACCAATACACGTCATGGTACTTGGTACCTTGACAGTGTATTCTACTTCACCCGAGTCGTCAACCTTATCGATGCTATTGAAGCATCTGAGGGTTAGAAATGGCATAAAACAGGCAATGACTCAAGTAGGTGGGAATATAATAAAGAATATTATACTCCGGAATATGCCATCTAACATCACAAAAATGAAATACAATAGGAACTTTGATAGGAAATATGTGCTTAGATCGGAAGGGAGCGTCAGATGACGCATTCCTATTAGGAATATCTCATGCTCCTCCATGACATGCTGACTCATCTAATGAAAGACCAAATACAAGATACCTTCCTTCTGGGGAGGACAAGCCACAGTCTGACAGAAGCCCTACTACCTGTTTCTTGTCCTAGTCTTGGTATCCACCACCAACAGACCTTCTTCCTCTTCAGGCCACCTCCACCTAAGAGCCACCTCCCCACGCAGTATCAGCCTCCATCCCATCATACCCGTCCTCGACCATAGGGACTTCATCCTTCTTTTTCTTATTCTTGCGCGCCGAGGCAGCCTGCTGCTGTTGCTGCTGCTCCTGCTTAGCCCTCTCCCTCTTCCTCGTAGACACCATTAAACCGAAACACCAAGCGAACAAGGAGCAGAGGCCCGAGATCCAAATCAACATGCAAGAACAGAAACCATGTACACCCAGACTGATTTCCTTAAGAAAATGGGTTACCGTATAATCTGAGGTTCGGGACTATCAGACACTTTCGGCACTGCATATAGGCATCTCGAAGATGCATGCATTCCTTGGCCACCTGATCAATCATCAAACCTACCGCAGGCCTCCCGAGCATTTTAGATGTTGCCGCCAAGGCGGTAATTTCAGAGGAGCTGTCGGAGAGATACCCGAGCCCTGGCAGAGTTGCCCCTCCACTCACCCATGCTGGATCTTTAGACTGCATACACTCTTCAAACATTGCACCACTCTTCCAACAGGGAGTCTGTTTCATACACTGGACCTGAATGCCACCACTGGGGGCTACTCAACAGCAAGGGGAGGGGGGACGTACCAGATCTGATTTGATCCGTTTGCAGTCATTTCCCTTCCGATGTGGCTTATCCTCGCTCACTTTAAATATCTCCCAAGACAGTATCCCCATATCAACTAACATAGATAATCATAACTGGGATCATAACTCAACAGGATAAGGTGGGGAAATGGATAATGGAAGTCACGCCAGACATGGCGGGGAGCGGTTGGTCGAGGTCGCGTGACTGTAATGATGCACATAGGAGGACTCGCTGCTCATTGGTTACACTTCTAGTGTTTGGAATGCCCGATTAATATCGTCCTGTCAGCTATCACAATAACTCAGATCTACTCCTCCTCCGCGCTCGTCCCCGCCGTTTCGTGATCATGCGCTAGCTTGCTCCACCTCGTCCTAGAATTCGCTCTATGAAACATAGACCTACACTCAATAATCAAGGTCGGTTCCCTTGCATGGTGGCGGATGTAAATCCAATCGGAAGAAAATAACCCCGGCGGGACTTGAACCCGCAACCTTCGGCTCCGGAAACCGACGCGCTTCCATTGCGCCACGAGGTCTGTCGATAAGTTGCACCTACGCCAAACCTCTTGAACGGACTACAGTCGACGGCAATAGTATCTCCTTACCAGCTCCATCAACACTCGACACCTCATAACCCTCGGTCGTCTAATAAAGACGGCGGCGCTTCCAGATTGCTGTCACAGCAAAGTGACGGGCGAGGTGGCAACACACCTCCCAAATTGATAACACCCATCATTTACAAAGGTAAGAGTCGCATGTCCGCCTCACACTGGCTGGCGGCGTGCTGAAGGAAACAGCTTCTACTACACACCCTTAATCGAATTCAGAAAACTAGTTCGATCGAATCGGACGGGTTCCCGGGCATTATTAGGCCGAATTTCAACGTATCGACAAAAATCTATTCCATCTGCAGCAATCAACTTACAATTTTAGTGCTGCCCGTATTTTACCCGAGCCAACATACCCACACAGCCTGGACGCTTTCACAACACTCCGATACATCTGCTGCACATGGCACATTTCAACACTAGTGTCATTAAATGATAATAATACTTAGGAGCACCTCATGGATGAGCCCTTCTAATAGAAGGCTTCTATCCAGATACCGAATCCAGGAGGCGGCTGCTGCTGATCGGCGTGGGAAATGACGCCCTATGAAAGACGCCAATTGGAGGCAGTGTGGCGCCGCCGCCGTAACAAACTGGATGAGGCTCTTCGGCAATGTCGATTCGGTAAGGTTCACGAAAGGGCTAACATGCCATCTCAAAATGGAGGTCGAATTACTCAACTTGGTAAGAATGTAATTGACCGACCTACCTCACTGAGGGCCCCCCAGAACATTGCTAAATAATACAACAGATGAAAACGAAGCCAAAGAAATCAAAGACACCGGAGGGGATATTACAACCCTTACAACCACTCATCTCCAAACAGCAGCCTCCTAAATAGCGTACAGATGAGTGAGCATATTAGCAAGTAACTACGGGGGATCTCAATCCGACCTAAAGATACCCTTCCCATGACAACAACAACACTACTAGGTTTAACAAACTAATCGATATTAATCTTGACAGCCTTCTGTTCGACGGCAGCATTATCATCATCTGTTGTTGTTAAAGTATCTACATCGCGGCGATGAGAGTGAGGATGTTCTCCGAAATGAGCAATGGGAATAACACCAACTTTAACAGAGTAGGGCAGGAGAATCCAGATGAGAACTGAAAAGACGGGAAGATTCACAAAAGGTTGATTCATTAACCTTACCTGATACCACAACCCAACTGCGGTAAGCCCCATCGCCAACGCTTGAACCTTCGAGCCGTTATCCTTCACATTGGTCAGATATCCAGCTTCATGTGCCTTCTTAATAGCTATTCCTGCGAGCTTCTGTGCACCCTTTATAGCACAGTTGAAGGCAGTAACGATCCGAGCCATAAAGAGGCTGACGAGAATACCGATAAGTGAGCAACCAGCTCTCAGACCAGCATCCACCCAATCCTTATAATCGGGGAACTTCTCATAAAGCGGCTTCTCGAGGTAGTCCTTGGCATACTCAGCACCCTTCTGACCAATAGATGCCCCAACAGAGACACAGGCCGCCAACTGAGACCTTAGCGCAGCAATAACAGCCACTAGACCAGCCCAGAATCCCGTGATAGCATCCAAGAGGCGATTTGGGTCGACACACCTCATAGTGGCGCCAATCATTCGACGAGCCTTCTGCTTCTCCTCAGGAGTATCAGCGCCGATCACAGACGACACTGCAGTGGCGACCTGGCACACGAATCGACCTCCGAAGTATCTTACACGCTTCTTACCTCCCCAATAGATACTTCACCGTCCTTATCTTGATCGAACAGAGCCTTCGCCTCTGGATCTTCTTGAAGCTTCCTCATACTGTCAACATACTCCGTATTAAGCTCCTTCCACGCCCTCTTTATCATGCCACCACCAGCCTGCTGGAATGCACCCCAGGCCAAAATAGTGAGAGCGAACTGTCCACCGAAGAACAGCAACAACACAGCAAAGCAGAAGTCACCAAGACCGTCATGCCAGTTTGGTTTGATATACTGTAAATAAATGGCTTGCATCTTCTTGACAATACTTTCTATGATCGGCACAGCGGCCCTGATATATGGCATGAGGGCCTCCAGATGTGGCTCGATCCAGCAGTTGTACACACCCTCCAACCCTCTGGGCACGGCACTTCCACCAGCAGCGCCGCCGACAGAAGCGGCGGTTTCAGCAGCAGCAGCAGGCTTACGATTCTTAACGACCATCTTGGTAGGGAAGGCAACAAATCAATCAACGCTTCAATGGTCCTTCCGTCTCCAGCTCCTCCGCTGTCCCCTTTTGTGTGCCGCTTTACCACTAGTAGCGCAACGCAGTGTAATGATGACGAGAATCACTCAATAATCGTGAAAACGACAATGACAGTAGTAATCGCTGGACAACCGCTGCTATCATCATCATCTAAAGCAGCAGTCTTCAAGGCTGCCGATAAATGTTATTAGGCTGAAAGCTGGCTCTTATCAGTAAGGGCAACAACACCAGGAAGTTGCTTGCCTTCAAGGAGCTCCAAAGAGGCACCACCACCGGTACTGACGTGAGAGATATCACCGGCCTTGCCCTGCTGCTCAACCATGGCAGCGGTATCACCACCACCGATGATGGAGGTAGCACCGGCCTTGGTAGCGGCAACAACACCGTCAAGGAGGGCGAAGGATCCCTTGGCGAAGTTAGGGAATTCGAAGACACCCTGAGGACCGTTCCAGATGATGGTCTTGGCCTTCTTAACCATCTCTAGATTACGCTTAGTCGACTCCGGACCAACATCGAGGCCTTCCCAGCCATCAGGAATGCCGGTCTCCATGGTGCAGATCTTGGTATTGGCGTTGTTATCGAAATCATCGGCGCAAACCCAGTCAACAGGCAAGAGGATCTCAACACCCTTCTCCTTGGCCTTCTTCATAAGATCAGGAACGATCTTGCTGCCCTCCTCATCGAACAAGGAGTTGCCAATAGGGGTCTTGTAGAGGGTCTTGATGAAAGTATAAGCCATACCACCACCAATGATCATCATATCAACCTTATCAAGCATATTGTTAATAAGCTGAATCTTATCCTTAACCTTGGCGCCTCCCAAAACGCTCAACACCGGGCGCTCTGGGTTCTCAAGGGCCTTGCCGAAGTACTGGAGCTCCTTGGCGAGCAAGAGACCAGCGGCGCGGATGGGAAGCTGGACACCGACCATAGAGGAATGGGCACGATGGGCAGTTCCGAAAGCATCGTTGATGAAGACATCACCAAGCTTGGTGAGGTCGGCCCTGAAGGCGGCCACGGCCTCGGGGGAAGCCTTAACCTTCTCACCGTTGACAACACCCTTACCCTCCTCTTCGATATGGAAACGAAGATTCTCAAGAAGGATGATGCTGCCAGGAGCAGGGTTGGCACAAGCCTTGATGGCAGTCTCACCAACACAGTCATCAACAAAGGTCACCTCATGGCCGACAAGCTCAGACAGGACGGGGACCACGGGCTTCAAGGAGTACTAAAGCAAGATACGATATTGATATTTCCTAACTCAGCATCTTACCTTCTCGACCTTGTTGCCCTCAGGCCTGCCCAAATGGCTCATGAGGACGATGCTGTTGGCACCCATCTGGAAGACCTTCTTAATAGTAGGGATGGTGGCAACAATGCGGGTCTTATCGGCAACTTTACCGTCCTTAATAGGGACGTTGAAGTCAACACGCATAAGCACCCTCTTGCCCTTCATATCGGACTCGGGCAGGTCGTTCAAAGTGGCCTTCTGAGACAACATTATGATGGAGATGTCGGTATAGACGATGTCGTGGCGTTCTTCCATAGCGCACGAACGATTTTAGGCGGAGCGAAGCGTTTCACGTTTCTCGTTTTTTGACTGCGACAGTGCTGCTTAACTCAACAACTACTATTAACAACCACGACTATCTTTATTCATCATGCCGCAGTGCCGCCGCTCAGGCCTCTCAGGAAAACATCATCGAACTTCTCCACTGTCAAGGATGGTCTTCTTGTCGCTCCTCTTTCCAACCGTCTCTCCATATCCGTCACCAACCCTGGCTCCGTCGATGCTTCCCGTATCGATTGCAGAGCCTGTCGACGCTCCTCAGCCAAATAACTAGCTTTTAGTGTTAGCGGGTTGTTAGCTTTAAGATACGCCGCTAAGTAGATTAGCGCAGACCTGACCCCATCATGGCAGCAACATCCAGCGATGACCAGAGCTCACTCCCTAGGGCCTTTGCCTGGCACCAACGGTCGCCTCTCACCGACCTCCTGTACGGCCTTCAACAACTGATCGCTCACAGACGACTTGAGATATCTAACAACAATCGCATCATCGACTAGCAGCAATCATCCTTCCCCACTTTATCGTATCTTCAATAGGAATTGTGTTGCCTGTCCCAAAGTGTGGATACTTCTCTTCGTCATTTCTGCCCTCCACCTCAGCCCGACCCCTCGCCTGCTCGATAAACTGCACCGGCGTTCGTCGGAATGCTGCTAAAGCTGCTCTGTGAGCCAGACAGTATCGCCGACCTGGGCCACTTTTTGTGACGCACAACTCTGGTTGCTCTACCATCAAAAATAACTTTATCAAATTCGCATTCCCTCCAAGCTTGTCCAGTGTTAGCCAAGGTCACCACACAGCACCCGTCAAACTCCAACGGATGGGAGCTATCAGCCACCAGCCTCGGAGGGCCAGGACTCTGGAGAGAGAATCCTACCGGTCATGGCCGATCGAGACCTACCTTTGCGTAGGCGTTGTTATCACCGACGAACTCTTCGGGGTTGTCTATGAACTGACTGAGGTAGCTGCCCTGACAAGGTGGTGGATGCGAGAGAAGTAGAGTCAGTTCGCTTTTATGAGGACAGTTGCTCCAGCACCTACCTTATCATCAATCCAGTATAATCGTCCATTATACTCTACTGGCACTTTACCAATAACCATAGCTTCTAGCTTGCTGTAGGTGACCGGGCACACCTTCCCCTTCGCCTACCACATCTCATCATCATACCGCTCTCTCCTCCACCTTACCAACTCGGCAGTGTGACCATCTTCCATCATACCCTCCAACACATATCTCCCTATCCCAATCGGCATTGGTGATGCTCCCGAGCCTCGGGCATGCCGCTTATAGCAGTTGGAGGCCGCCACCTAGGAACACTCCCCGATGACCCTCCTCAACCACCTCACCATCTCATCACATCGCCTCATCACCACATTTGCCACCGCTCCTGTCGCCCGTCGAGCATCAACGACCATTAGCCGTTCCATACCATTATACTTGGCCATCAAGTAGGCCGGTATCCCCATGGATGGCCCCTCCGCCCATATGGTCCAGTGAGCCTCCAACAGATCTTCATTAACCATCACTGCTGCTGCTGCCTGTCCACTAAGAGCCTTTTCCTTCCTCATTTCAAACTCTGTTCGATTCAACTCCAACACCACAACGAGTTGAGGTTCTATGCCGTAAACCTCCGAAAGATATGACAACTGTGATGCTTCCAGAGGGTACCTGTGTCACCATCCGTGTCACCACTCCCATCCCTCCTCCTACCCATCAACAACCCATCCCCTCCCCCTGCAGTCTGCTCTCTCCAGCCTCACCTTCAATGCCTTCGCCACCGTCTCCGGAGATGATGCTTCACCTGATCATCATCAACTTAACCCAATTCAGATGCCCTTCGGTGGCCCACCGTGACTGAGACCCTCGAGCAGTGGCCCCAGCAGTCCAGAACGGTCCACCGACTCGAGCACCTACAACACTTCCTTCTCCGCTCTTCTCGCACCTCGCTTACCTCTGCTGGATGAAGGTATACCGCTCCTGTCAGCTCCGCTATCTGTCGCGCAACGCTAGTCATTCCAGCCAGTGGCGGGCCGACAACAACAATTCTGAAACATCAAACGTAGCAGGTGACGGGAAGGCGGCCAATAGCCCCAACCTATATGGTGTATCCCTCCGCTGGCTTGGCCGTGGTGAAGGATTACTGTGGAGGAGGGGTAACGGTGATACCAGCAAATCCTCCCTGACCACCGTAGCTGATGTATCGAGCAGCGGCTGGGCACCGTACGGTTTGCTGGACATGTAGATGATCCTGTTATCAACCAGTACAGCTTCCTCTCCTGCTTTGTCTATATTATTAACATCTGCTCGACCAAATGCCTCTGACAGGCCTACTCTACCACTCCTTAAACCAGCCTCCACCTCACTCATCGAGATCTGCTGCTCGACCATCATCAATCGTCTAATTACATCCTACCGGCAAACAGACGTGCTTGAAGATAAGATTCCTTCTGTCCCGACTGAATACATGCCCCCTTAAAGCGTGTCGAGTGTGACGGAAAGCCAGACCACCGGACCTAACAATGGCATCTAAGCACTAACACTACTGTGTACAAACCCCCGGACCTAACAGTGGCATCTAAGCACCATCACTGATGTGTACAAACCCAACGGACATCAGCTTACCCTATTTCAGTAACAGGCACCCCCATCCTTTTGAGACAGACCACAGTCTCCGATATGCCGACAATTGCCTTTTCTTGACGCTCGAGGAACTCCCTCTTGGCCACCTTGCATAACTTGCTCAGTGCGGATGGCAGTGGATGAAGCCCACCTCACTGGGACGCTCCTCCGGCTCTTCAATCTCATCCTCAATCTCTGGGATATCCTCTGGTGGCTCAGGCAGGGCTAAGAGCCTACATAAAGATTCAAAGTAGGTCAGGTTGCTGCTGGCCCTACCTCTCTCGCTCCTCCATCCTCTTCGCCCTCTCTTCACGCTTTCTTTCCAGTTCCTTTCCAGCCTCCTCATCGATCTTCTTCAAATCAAGACAGGCTGCCACCGCATCGCTAGCGCTTCCCGACAACACCTGCTAGCAGCAGCATCAGCCTTCCCTCCCGCCCACCGATCCCATACCACAGCCGCCTCAGGTAGCCTCCTACAGCCAACCATCAACTCCTCCAATGTAGATCCACCACCACCCTCCTCCTCTTCAGTGGTCTTCATCCAAGTGGCATCGATAACACATGGACCAAGAGTAGGTGGTAATACCTGAGGCAAGCCACTGAGGGTCCATCCTCAATACCACCATCACCTTTAAGAATGCCCCTCGACGAAGCTCTTGCATCTCCTCATCTGTAGGGGGAGGTATTGGCTCCTCCTCCTCCTGTCCTTCTGGGAGATCCTCTGGTGGCTCCCCCTCCCCTTGGCCTTGCTCCTCCCCCTCGCTACCATCAGCCTCCTCCTTCTCCTGCTGCTGCTGTCTTTTCTTAGCCTTCCTATCATCCTCAATCCTCTCTCTCTTATCCTTCATCATCTCCTCCATCACTCTCCTATACCTACCAGCATCCCCTCCCTACCCACCACCCCATCACTCCCCACCTGTCTTGTAGTCTAATCACCTCCATGCCCCCCTCCTCTCCAAGCCTTCTACAGATATCGTTAACACCAGCTGAGCGGTAGGGACCATCACCATAAGACACCGCAACACTGCCTACTGCCTTCCGCGCCAATAACCATCACTCGACAAGGTGGTACAGCCAGCGACCCTCCTTCACTCCACCTCTCCCTCAGGCTTGTCATGCACGCTTCAACCTTAGATACGAACTTGTCCTGATGATAACACACAAGGCCTGCCGCATCTCTACATTTCTTGACCCTACTTTAGTCTCTCCATCAGCCATACCAATGATCCTGCCGTTTACACTAACCCACTGGGCGTCTCCCTCTCCCGGTCGAACCTATGATGACCAAGATGCCTCAGCAGCAAAGCCCAACTAGTGCCCTCCCACCTGCCCAGGGAAGAGCCAGTTGTCATCGATGAGGGTAACAGGACAGTATGGACCACATAAAGGAGAGTATTTAATGAAGCTCGACAGTGGATGTGGTCCCGGCATCTCCTCGGAAGGTAGCCAAGGCTCTGGTACACCTTCACAGACCTTCTCATCATCAACCCTAATAACAATAATCGTTTGCCTCCTCCTCCTCCCACTAGCCCACCTGTCTCTTATGAACGGATCTATATCATCCACCACTGTCTTTGTTAGCTCATCTACACTCCTTACCATCGACAGCCGGATTACTCTGACACCAAGTGCAGTAGAAAGGTCTCTTGCCGCCGACAGCTCCGCAATAATCTATAAAATATATAATAACATGACTCATAGTATCCATTACTTCTTCATCTATACTCCGCTTCTCCATCGCATCCTCCTCCTCCTCCTGCTGCTGTTGCCCATCCTCTTCCTCCTTCCTCACCGACATCCTTCCCTTTATAATATCCAACACCTTATCATCATCCTCCTCATCTAGCAATATAACCATAGCAATCTTCATACCAACTTTTTCTCGCCAATTATCGATATCCACCCTACTCGGCCCCACCAGCAGGTAGTGGCTGGCAGGCCCCTTCAACCCCTCTGGAGGAGGTAGACCCTCCTCCTCATCTTGCTTAGCACTTTCCTCCTCTTCACCCTCTCCTTCAGGTCTGTTATCCTTCCTTTCCCTCCACTCTTCCAACACCTTAATGTTTTCTGACACCTCTAGCTGTCCAGCAGCTTCCTCCATCCACCACCCTTCCCCATGCCTCTCTATCACCTTAACCCCTCCTATCTTATCAACCAACGCCTTCGCCAATGTCCTCTTTCCCGCCAGTCTACACCCCACCACAGCCACCCCCATCTTACGCCCCGCTGCACTGAACGAAGGGATAGCCGAGGCGTATCTGCCACCAACATCGCGAGCCAAGCTTCCCTCTCAAAGGTGGTTACTTTCTAGGATTCCTCATGAACTGCTTCCTCCTCTCCCCACTTGAGCACATAAAGACCACCTCAGCCCAGGAGACAGCATACTCGACTTCCCCTTCTACTATCACACCATCATCCACATAGGCAACTGGGCAATGTTGACGGTACTGTGACCAGAACCTACTCAGTCTGCCGGCCTCACCCCCCTCCTCATCGTATCTATCAAATGGCTAGATATCACCGACACTACAGCAGGATGGCAAAGAGCCGGTAGTCCCTACCCCATCCTCAATAGGTCCCTTGGTTCTCGTCCTCCTCCATCTAATGGCTCCGGCATTCCCACCGGCGACTCCCCAGCCAAGGTAGATGTCATCACCTTCACTTGCTCAGCTAGTTGCCATTCATCATGGCCATCACTATTGATAACAACACCACCATCATCAACTATCCCCACCCCATCAGGGACATCCCCGATTTCCAATGCCACTGCTGCTGCTTCTGTTGCATTTGCCAATCGCTCTATCAACTGCCATGCCTCACTCTCGTGCCCGCTACCCAACCAATGGCCACCCCTGTGCAGATCCAAACAGGTAAAGATGTCATTCTTGACAGTATCCATGAAGTACTCCTTGGCGATGGCCTCCAAGGTATCTGTTGCTTCATCCAACCCAGTAAAACCTTCCTCCGGCACTTCCATCCATCGACCACTCAACGCTCTTTGAACCTCCTCATCTACCTCAGCTGGGACCTGACAAGCAGCATATTCCTGTCACCATCCGTATCACCACCTCATCATCATCTGGATTCTCTTCGGCCCTTCTCATCCTCAATTTGATATCCTCCAGCATGGCCTTTGACCTCTGTATGTCCCGTGACGTGACCTCCCCCCCAGTATCCCTATCCACCACCACTCCACCCTCACCAGCTAGATCGATACAAATGTGTTGTACTGTCGGCCAGACCAATGCAAGAGGGTTAGGAGTCGGCCAATCGCTCTTACCCACTTCAACCTCCTAAAATGCATCACCACACCTACGTGGTCAAACATGCTTAACATTCCCAATAGCTCTAACGTGTGAATGGTTATAAGACATCCTGCTGCTGCGGTAACCCTGAGCCCTCATTGCATTCCTGTCACCCTCCGAAGTGCTATTACGACTACTACTCCATCACAGACCATGCGATGGTACTATCCCATAATGGCATTGGCGTGTCCAAGGATTGCGTCGATTCCCTTTACCACTCCAGCCGTAATATATTAGGATTCGCCGCTCTCTAACTTTAGCTGTTAATTCACCGTATTTTTAGAGTCGAGTAGCTATTCCAAGTTGCCCCAAGGGTTTACCTCTCCCCGCTCTCCTCCGGATGGTGGCATGAACATCCTATCAACCTCTAGCGTATCTTTCTTGGATAGCTCCTGTACCTCTGCCATCCATTGTCGTATCACCACCGCCTGTCACCATCCCTGATCACTAACTCTACCCACCCCTCACCTGCTCAGCATCCATCGGCTCCGGTATTTCCATAACAAATCCAATCTGTTGGCATCGGGCACTTCGACAAATCATTTCAAGCATGCAATCCAACACAATCTGACAAACAACGATTGAGCGCAAATATTAATTTTTAATTCCACATCTGAATTTTTTCGAATAGAGTGTTGACTATAATTTGTAAAATTCCTCGGTCCAGTCTGAAGCCTACTCCAGCCTCCTTTCACCTTCAGCGTTAGCTCTTCTCCTTTCTGCAGTTCCTCCGCAGCCCATCGCTGCAGTGGCGTACGAAGATTACTCGGTGTGGCCATGGCGACCTCTAAGGTGTATTTAGGTGAGATGAGCTGGAGTCCATTGGGGCCTGCCAAATAGCATCCGACGGCTTGAACCCTCGGACCTCACCAGTGGCTAGTAGCCTACATACCCTCTCCACTGTAGCTGACCTCCCACTCGAACCTCTACTTGTTATCATCATACAGATTGGTTTACTTCGACAAACACCAAATAATGGCTCTTCATCACTCTTTAACAAAGCCCCTGGGGCAGCGCACATCCTGCTGCTCATAGCCAACAGCTCCACGGAAGGGCCGACATCTCTCCCTTCTACTTCTTTAACACCCGACGCCTCCCTGGCCAGCTTCACCAAGGTCAATGAAGCCACCACGGCGATCTGACCGGACACTGTTGTAGCTGGAGCACTTGCTACCTTCTTACCTCTTGATGATCACTCCTCTCAATAGCATCCTTATCCTCTCCGGTATGTCCCTGATGAACCTCTCCGAACCGTATCAAAGCCCTATGCCGGTCTGGATTCTCAACCTCGGCGACCCTGCGTCTCAGTTCTACTGCTGCCTTGTGTGCAGTAGACAGCAACTCAGAGGAGCATTCCTCCACGAAGGCCTCTTCAGCCCAGAAGAAAGGCTCTACCGCCATCGGGTCGGCCAGTAACGATGGCTGCTCCATCAAGGTTGAGGCTTGGGGCGCTGAAGCGACCTTGTTTTGAATCTTTTCTAGGAGCTGTGCAGGCCTGTACGTACAGTCTTCGATGAGGTAGTGTGAGATTGGCTTACTCTTGCCCGGAAGGTGTCCATGCCTTCACCACATCCCGGAGCCATCGGGAAAATATAGCGTAGTCGATAACCATGCCTAGTTGAAGGCCTCGAAGCACGGGGGTAGGCAACCTTACCTTCATCACCATCAGTGATGAGATCAATTTCAGTTTGAGCCATCCTATCACAAAGCCTCCGTCTCCTTGATGGGTTCAAAGGGTCCGTCAGTGCCCCACCCAAAAGAGCATGGACCACTAGTAGTTGAAAGTGACGCATGCCATCAGAGGTCAGGCTGCTTCTACCAGAAGAGGCCGTGGAGGAGGTCCAGAGGGCCAAAGATGCTATCTCGGCCTGAAGCGCTCACGTAAGTTTAGGCGTATCTTTAGGTCGACTTGCCCTCCCCCGTTGAGGCTCTTTCTTGGCTCTTGGAATATCTCCGTTAAAGGTTGATTCGATTGATGGAGGGTTTATCATTGAAGTCTATACACCTTCTTCATTGACTAATAAAACACAAGTCAGATTAGAAAGATACTTTCAAGGTTAACTATCCTACACCACTCGGCCATGGCAAATACGCCACCGTTTAACAACGAGCTCAATTCACCCTCACCAAATTGGTAACACTAGCTCATCACGAGATATAAAGTAGACACTCTTCTCACTATAATGATAGCTAACATCCTTCCCCAGCCTCCATGCGATGATACATTTAAGCCCACAAGAGCCCCCCCTCCACGACAGTCTCCTAGCACCTAAACTCAGAGTTGAGCAAGGGTGCAGTGGGTAAGCTCGCCCAGCAGCAGCAGACACTAGAAATTATAAATTCAAATGGGACAAGATGGAAAAGCACAAGCAGCATTTTTGTCGGAATAACCGTTATAAAATAGCGGCAGTACAACATTAACTATAGAAGGGTTAAACGCAGATGATACTTTACTGTTCATGCAGTTCAGTTTGCCGATACACCCAGTGGTGCTTTAAGGATGAGAATCTAGGGTCCTGCCTGATGACCGGGAGCGAACGGTGTTAAATGACCCATATTGGTGTGGAGGTGGAATGGATGAGGGATATCTTTGGCGACACCGGATGGTTACGGAAATGAGGAAGATTATTAGTTTCACAAGAGTAATGTGCACACTACTGACATGACTGCCAACATTCATACCCATATGAAACTGAACGAAAATACGAATCATCCGATCGCGTTGAACCGTATACGTCGCAGAGGTTGTGGGGAGGTTGGTAAGACTGCATATTAGGTGACTTGTCATGTGAGCACCTCTTGAAACTCTCCCCTTTCGGGAGAAACCGAGACTTAATAAGCAGGTGTCATCCGAGGTGCCGATGGGCTACTGAAGTTCCACGATTGAATGATAGAAAGACTTCCGGAGTTGCGGCTAAAAGAGTAGTTGGTATTAGGAACCACTTGCTAAGCCACTAGTAGTGACAATTGCATCTCTTGGCCATCTGGGAGCTATGTACCCTCCCATTCTACCACATACAACAGAGCGATTAAGCAATGTTAAATGAAAATATAAATAATGAGACGGTAAGGATAGTGACAGCGATCTACACACAACGCAAAAAGGCAGGGAGATTCAATACATCTGATGAAGCATGCAATTGATAAAACATAACAACAAAAAATAAATCTTCAGATTGTCGGTAAAGATGGAATGCTGTACGTAAACATAAAAACCTGAAAAGCAGGTAGTTGAGGGACATCAGATTCCATACCGCACCTCCTAAGGCAGATCCTGAATATCCAATACCTCAGGAACTCGCATTAAGTTGATAGCTGTAGGTGTAAGTAATGACATCTGATATTGAAGAGTGAATATTAGGAAAATCGGACTACAGGACAAAAAGAGACATCTCGCCGTTGGAGGATGGTACTGAAATATGTCATCACTAAACTGCTCTTACCGGATTTTGCGTCGGTCTTTGTACGCCTGAATCCACAGTCTTGCAAGGAAACCACATAAGGATCATCTAAAAGGGGAACGTGACGGTCCATCGTATTGGAGACCACATATTTAGTGTTAGGCCAGTAATTTGGTATCTGATTGATTCAAGTATCCAACTATGGCTGATGAAGCTATGGTAACAGGGTCCTTTAATGCTAGACGTACCTCTTTTAGTGCCTTTCTCAACAATGTTGCTCCAACCTTTGTCTCTCGCATCCATACATAGTGTTGCATTATAAGTTCAATACGGATAGTCTGATCAATTCTTATTATATGCTACCAGACTTCAAGCACTACATCGTGGCTTTGTTCCACGCAGGAGACTACCAACTTATAATCCTGGGAACCTTTTATGTCCGGCCCCTCCCCCCCCTTTGATAATGGCGTAAAGATCCAGTACGTCTTTCCCGAGCCATTTCGACAGCTCAGCTGTATATTCGAGATCTTCAGCACTCAGGGGAAACTTATAAAGGTAAAAATCGCCGTCACTGTTGTCTGATGCATGCAGTGCTCGAGTTGTACAAAGATACTTACCAGGCTTCGGTATGGCAGTGAAATTATTTGCAATAAAGAGTTGGCTATCATCAATATCAATATCGTCCTTCCGGAAATATACCCCCACAGCATTCGGCCATTCCCGTCGTATCTTAGAGATCTTATTATTAACATCTAAAGGTGGATAAGCTACGTCTTGTAGTGCCAGTGGTAACATCTTATATGCAAGGCTTGTTTTTTGCCAATCACGTTTAACACTGAATTTCGATATGTGGACCATGTCATCGATCCAACCGCATCCGGGGCTAAACAGATTCAAGTAAGTCCACTGCAATAATAACAAATGTGTTCCTACAAGGTGCTTAGTATAATCGAAGGAATCTTTTTCCCCAACTCTGAATGCATCCACGCCTTTATACTCTGAAAAATAATATTTACTTCTTAATTTATAAAACTAACTCACTATGTGGTCTCCTTCATTGCGTGTTGCACAGTAAATATGTTTATTTTCAATGCTCTTTGCCATACTTTGCCCCGCAAAAGATGTCTCCCAGTCGGTCAACGGTCCGTATTTAAGACTATCAACGTTTAGGTCAGTATCGGATGACTCGGCCACGGAAGAATCAAAGGGGTTTTGCAGCCATTTCCAGAAGGCAGAGCGTTTGGTGTGTTGTTGTTGCTGTTGTACAGAGGATTTTAGAGATAATTCATAAGTGATGTTGATAAAACAAATAATAAGCGATGATCTCATTATGGATGTCGTAAAGATTCTGAGAAAGTGAGTAGAACAATAAATCCTTGGCCCCCTTTGAGGTATTGTTTAAGTTAGACCAATCGGTGAGCTTATTATATTCTCCAGTTCTTAGCCACGAACGTTGATAGGCGCCCCAAAAGAGATAAGAGACACCCTTCCTCGTCTCTTCATTGAATTTTGTGGCGCGCGAGAAAAATCCTGCGCGGTAACAGTGATTTTTCCTTTTCCTTTCAGTAAAGACAGTAGTTATGGCAGCGATTAAGAAGGACCTCGTTTCGACCTACTCTGACGAGGAGCAGTAATGCCATTATCAGCATCTGTGGGGTACCTTATCTTAACCTTAGATTCCGGACCGTTATCGAAGACCAAACCGATAAAAGACTTCATGTAGTGGACGTGTACACCTCTTGGTGTGGTCCATGTCAACAGATCATTCCGACCTTTAAGAATCTTCAGGCAATCGACCTCATTTCGTATCTTTTCATCACCTACTCAGATCAATATGGACGGTTTTGATGATCGAGTTGACCTAATACAAATTGATCGGCAAACAGTTGCCGAATATGCCGAGAAATTCCAGACGACCAGCAACCCTCGGTTTCTTTTTTATAAGGTCGGTTTCGGATCCTTTTGGAAATAATGGTATCTTTAGGATGGCGATTTGGTTGCTGAAGTAGATGGTTGTAACGCTCCAAAGATCTTAGGGGCGGTTGAAGAGTATGCTCCACCATTGGAGAATCCAGACGATTGATAAGCATGCAATGGTAGTGGCTAGAGGTGTCAGAATAAATTAATGTAGAGTTGATCAATTGCTATAATAGACTATCAGTTTTGAGTAACCTTATGGGTAATAATTCATCACGTCAAAGAGGAGGAGCAGGAGGAGGCCGGTCGTCCCAGGTAGTATGGGGCTCATTATGGGTAGGGCTGTGGGTGGTAAGGCTATTGGTAAGGTCTCTCAACAACAACCTAGACGGCGAGATGGAGGAGGCAGTACAGGAGGGTTTAGTCTCTGGCCAACGGTCTCTTGGATGGGTATATCCAGACCAACTAGTACCGCTACAGCAGAGGCTCCTCCTCCCAACGTGGCTCATCCGGAGCAACGACGCCTTCCTCAAGAATCGGTAATGTTGTTGTTGGTTTGTAGTGGTATAGTTATTGGTATTAGTCGTTTGGTCCTAGACAGGAGCCCAGTAATGCTCTGTGGCCCACGGTAAATTGGTCTGGCCAGTCCCCTTTACGTCAACAGCAAGAGCAACGTCAGGTGCTAGGGTCATTCGTGAATAGTGGCTCGTGTTAGGGTTAGGCCTGTTATCGCGCTTTCTCAGGCAGCAGCCCAAATCCAGCAAAGACCAGTGTACGTGTTTAGAGACGGTCGATATGTTCAGGGACCAACAGATGACGAGAGGTAGGATCGAACCAGGAACCTATTGGATGGTGAGAGTGCTGATCAGGCCGTATAGAGCGGCGGCACCATATAGCCCGTTTAATGGCATGCAGACGATACCTGAGATAAAACAGACTTGTGTTGTTAAGAATCCATGCAACATTCGAAAAGATACCATCAAGCTCATAGAAGATGCGTAAGCCTACCGTTAATGTTAGTCTTTCTTGAGATATCCGATCAGACCAAATGCTCCACCAAAGTTGAGGTTTGCGGTGGACACCAGCGGGCCGTGTACGGTTAAAGTGCATTATTTTGTAGAGGGCAATTCACAGGAAGCTCTCCCGGAGATCCGGGGAGGTAAGAAGGGTGTCCTCGGCTACTGAAGAAATAAAATGGGAACTCACCGACTGCGGTGACAAGAGTCGATGGTGTTTTCAGTCCGGACTTACACGTACGACATAGCGCATGCTGGATTGGGACAGGAAGTGATTACTGATAAATTGGAAGAAGTGATGGACCTTCTGTGTATCATGCACGGTTAACCTAAAGATTCCCCGATCAGAGACTGGATCGCCGAGAGCCCCTTCCTGCCGGGTGGGCGTCTACTACTTATGTGAGAGGCTCCCATAGATACCCAGCCGTTATCGAGGTGACCTATGAAGGCAAAGCCGAACCGACTCAGAATGCACTGCATGAGTTCTGCACAGTAGGGATATAATATCATACCTACTAGCATATCTTTAATAGGGCCAACTAACCTATCTGAGCTTTCCACCAGCAGAGGAGTCTGATGTTATGATGAATGTGAAGGTGATAGGGGGGCCGAAGGGAGGGGGGGGGGGAGAGAGAATAGGATGCTACTTAACAATCATGCCTCGTCCAAAGTAGTCGGACTTGAGCTCTTCCTGCCGAGTGCCATGGTCTTGTACGTTAATGCTGGTCTTCAATTTACAATATCGCCTTCTTGCGGACATTCTTGGTCAGATGAGTGGGTGCTAAGTTGTAAGGGATCTTCTTATTATACGGCGCTTTGTATTCCACCCAACCTGCAACATTGGTTTCAAAATGTACACCGTAACTTTTTCGTGTCCTTCTGGCTCGGTGCTGCTGATGCTCCCAGAGCTGTCGTGAAGCCTTAAGTACCCCAGAGTGATACCTCAACCTGACGGCTCTCGTCTCCAATTATCATCTCCTATCAATTCCTCTGAAGATGCCAATGCCTAGAAGTTGGCATATCTGTGACAGATAATCTGCCCGTTTTCTTCTTTGCTGTATGATCGATTGCTCTGATGATCAGGTATTGAAGCAAAGGGTGCTATTCTCCACTCAAGCTTACGATGTTCATGATATATATGGTATAGAGGCCGCCGCACCAAGGATGATACCACACGAGGAGCTACATAGAACAGATACAGTAGAGGGCAAAGGTAAATGTGGTCGCAGGTTCGATCCCCAGTGGAGGCATTTTTAAAGTAGTTGTCGATGGAACGTCAAATTCACCAGTATCTTCTGAGGAGGAATCAAGCAGCGATGAAGCAGGGCCAATCGGGCAAGTTAATAAACTAGTCGATTACGATGAAGAGGCTGATGCCATGGCGAGTGAATGTGTTATCTGTCTGAGTGAGCCTCGGACAACAGTAGTCCTTCCGTGCCGGCATATGTGTCTTTGTAACGATTGTGCTGTGGTAAGTGGATAGGGAGTAGTCGGTGTTGTTATTATTATGTTCTCAGCGAGTCCAGGAGGCTACACCAGGCCATGTATCTGCGAAGTGTCCGATATGCAGGCAAGCTGTGAGCTCCATGTTGCAAATAGCATCGCCAGGGGAACAGAAGTAGTGTTTATATTATGGGAGAGCCAGGTTCGATCCCTGGTGAGTTCATTTGAATTATAATATTGAGTTGGATGGTAGCCTTCTACCGAGCCTCATAATTTTCCGTTTTGTCTTTGTGAAAATTACTCCTTGAGAGCTCCATCACCGCCGTCTGTACCATCACCATCACTTTAGTGTTCCTGTAAAGCTTGGGAGTCGAGTTAAGTTTGTAAATGGATGGTCAGTTTGCTCGATGGCTCCATCCCCTCCCTTCACAAGGGTTCTCATTGCCAACCGCGGTGAGATAGCCCTCCGTATACAGAGAGCATGCCGGGCTCTGGGCTGTGAATGTGTTGCTGTATTTGTTGAAGGCAAGTCCGCTCTATAGTGTATCGTCATCTTCAGCTACCAGGTGAGGAGATGGCCCCACACATACCTCTTTGCGATAAGGCCGTGTGTATCGGTGCTGGTGTACGTGCTTATTTGGATGTTGATATCATCACCAAAGCTGCGGTGGAGAGTGAGTGTGATGCTCTTCATCCTGGCTATGGTTTCCTGTCGGAGTCATGGGACTTGGCTGAGGCGTGTGCGAGGGTAATGCGAAGACAAATGGGGAGGAGGAGGGGTTATGCGGCAGGTCGGGGTTAAGTTTATTGGACCTGCACCATCCGTGCTGAGAGCATTCGGTGATAAAACAGCGGCAAGGAAGATGGCAATCGAAAGTGAAGTGCCTGTGTCAAAAGGTACCGCCCGGGGATCGAACTTGCGGCCTGTTGGTGGGCAGTCTGATACTCTATCCTGTTGAGGTACCGGGATAGTTAAAGATGCGTCTACCTGCGAGTCTGAGGTTGCCAGACTTGCTTTAAGATATCCAGTAGTGGTGAAGGCCGCTGCTGGGGGTGGTGGACGGGGAATGAGAGTGGTATGAGAGTCTTGACCGACGGTATAGTATCTTGATTAATATAGGTCACATCCTCCAGCGGACTGAAGGCAGCATTCGAGCGATGCACTGCAGAAGCCAAAGCTTCATTCGGCAATGGTGATGTATTTGTGGAGGAGTGGTGGGCAAACAGCAAACATATCGAAGTTCAGGTAAGCACTTTTAGACACAACTGCAAAATCGGTGGAATTTATTAGATGCTCAGAGATGCGCACCAGTTAGAAATTCGGGATCTTAATGAGCCCCGTAGCTCAGCGCTGCGAAGTTGACTGTTGATTATCCAGCTTATATTAATTGTGCAAACTCATCATCATCGACAGGTGCTGGGTGATAGTACTGGTGAAGTGTCCCATGCCTTCTCGAGAGACTGTAGTGTTCAGCTGAGGAATCAGAAAGTGATTGAGATAGCTCCACCGCAGGTGAGGATGGCCAGGTAATGAGTGGATACAGGTTGGTTTGCCAGGTACCTATACCGGAGGCCATCTTGAGGGCAGCGTGTGGCCTTGCGAAGAAGTCGGGCTATGTGTCTGTGGGAACGGTAGAGTTCTTGATGGCCAAGGGAGGAGAGGATTTCATATTTTTAGAGGTAATTAATAAGGGGTCCCCCGCGTATTAGTTTGGTAGGTAAATCCTCGGATACAAGTGGAGCACACGGTGACGGAGGAGGCATTTGGGATAGACTTGGTACAGATACAGATGAGGTTGGCTGCAGGTAGGCAACAACCAGCAAGGGGACAAGGGGCATTGCTGTGGGAAGGAGCTCCTCGTAGTGATGGTTACTAATAGTAGTAATGTTATTAAGTCATGTTCGACAAGTGCGTAAAGGCTGGCATTTGTCAAATCTGAATAACTTTTTTCGAGCTTAATGGCCGAAGCATAGAGATAGAAGACATTTACTTTGGGAGATTACTAACAGCATTGCTTTCAGGAGAGCCATTGAAAGTTGTTTATCCGACACTGCCTAACCTATTAAAGGCAAAGTGTGCTATACAGGCCAGAGTGGTATGGACTCCATCATCAACTGGGGGGAAAGGGGGGCCTATGGTGGAGAAGTGAGTAGTGGGTTGGTGACGACGCAACAGTAAGCATTGGTCGAAAAGAATTATGGGATCGTTGCTGGTAGAAATCTATACAGCGAAAATTGATTCTCATGGCAGCAGCAGTAACGGTGGACGCCACCACCACTACCACTACCAGAAAAGTAACGAGAAACGATATAAATGGTGATAAGATTGAGCTGCTCCTGCCGCATCATCATTCTTACTGCGGATCGGGAGGGCCGATAGAGGCATAGAGACCACTGCAAGTATAGAAGTCAGGCTTACAGTATTGATCATTACACTGTAAGCAGGCCGGTGAGCTATCAGCGGTACCCATGCCACAAGGGAAACTACAATGTGCCATAGAGCACTTGGCATTAGCACCATAACACATACCACAGTCATCGGAGATGGGGTCCAAGTTGAAGGGGGTCTTGGAGGGGTCCTTGGTGTAGTCGACCAGGCAGCTCGAAACTTTGTTCGGATTACCGAGTCCTTGAACACTACATGTCTCAATCTGGCTGGTGAACTCCTCACCACTGTAGGTTGGGTTAGAAGTAGATACCCACCAACGAACGGAGTCACGGTTGTTGCATTTACCACTAGCAATGGTAGACATTTTAACAGGTGATGTAATTTTATTAGACCAACCAGCATCATTCTTAGACTGTACTCTAATGGTATATGACGTACTTGGTTGAAGACCAGTAATATCACACCAAAGAGCACCATTAGTAGATGGTTGACATAATTCCTTATTATCATCATCAATAACACGATAACCGGTTATTGGTAGATCACATTGTGGGTTGGTAGGGGAACTCCAGCTTACACTTAAACCATCGGAGAATGGCGTTTGTCTCATAACATTACTTGCTTGATCAGCTTCACAACTTTCAGTAGTCTTAGTTGATAAAGCATCTGATTTAGGACCATAACCTTTTGAGTTTCTAGCAGTAATATAGAATGTATAATCACTTCCACGATTAAGTCCATTAACTGTATAACTTGTATCATGACCATCAACAGTATATGTATTATCATTACCATCCATACTAATAATATAATTAAGAATCATAGCACCATTATTAGATGGAGCGGTCCAGGATAATGTCACAGAGTTTGATGTGGTAGAGTTAGCAGCAAATCCAGTAACCTGATCCGAAGCAATACTTAATACCCTCTTTAACCCATCCGACAGCCAACCTTACCTGATCAGGCTTATCAGCATCTGCATTATCGGTGATCATCGAATAAGGTTTACTGTAATCACTTGAACCAGCGCTGTTCTCCGCGGAGATCTTGAACATTACCAGATCACCGGAGGACAGTCCATCAACAGTATAAGGCTGAAAGTGGTAGTCTTGACGTGAATTATTCAAGCGTTACCGATTACCTTGGCAGCGTCATCTTGAGATATCTCGGCTTTGCTCCACTCACCAGTTGTCGTATTATTATCACTGGTGGCCGCATGTTGGATAACATATCCTGTTATATCGGCACCATTGTTATGTGTTGGTGGTATGATAGTAACTGATACGCTACTTGAAGATGTATTATATGCCATTAAACCTGAAATAGAAAAAGAGTCACTCGCCGACATCTGTAGAATGCCTTACCAGGGACACTTGGAGCAGTTGGAGTTTTGGTGTTCTCCATAACGGCAACGGAGGGGCTACTAGTTCTGCCATCCTCCATCTCAATCTTATAACGGATTAGTAACTGTTCACCAGCAGTTAGTCCAGTAATGGTACCAGTAGATGCCTCATTCTTATTATATGGTATTTCCAGAGCAACAGTCCATGGTCCATCAGAACGAAGACGTCTACTACCACTTGAAGTGGAGGAGGCAACTTGAGTCTCAATAAGATAATCTTTTGGATCATATGTCAAAGCACTTGCAACAGGACTAATAGTAATTGTTAAATTACTATAACCAGCAACAACTCTTGGATACTCAAGTTCACCAAGATCTATGGTATTATTAGAAGTATTGTTATTGTCATTTGTACCACCAATAATTCCCATACAATAAAGTACAAGGAAGAATATACCAATACCAACACCAATACCAATAATAAACATTATGAAATAACGGATAAAACAGAATATAGAATCCTTGTATTTATCCCAAAAGCTCTTCTTCTCCCATTCAGCTCTTTCATCATCTGTCATCTCATGTGGTGGACGACAACAAAATATCATACATAACCAATAATTGAATTTATCACATTTGCTCTTCTTGGGAGCATCCTCCGGTTTTGGTGTGATATCATCCTCAGTCTTATCCAGCATAACATCCTTCGGGGAGGAAGCATCCTCAATCACAAAGTCTCCATTATCGGTAGCACCTTTAGATGCGGTAGAGGTGGAGTCGACCTTCTCCAGCCCACCACCAGCATTTTCTCCCGTCTCGATGTCGGACGGATTATTCATTTTTAGGAACTAAATTTAACTAGGTCACGAGCACCGCTGACACGCGAAAATGGAAGTATTTTATGCCAGTTGAGCGATTCTTCGACGTTGAAAATTTTCCACCACACTCGAAAATTCAAGAGGATGCCTCCTCCCGTGTAGGAGGGGGACAGCGGGGATATTAGCGCAACACAAAATCTGACCGATCAGATTCTCCATCTTTGCGATTCACATTGTCGTATTTAAAGCTCCCTTGTCGCTCAGGTTTTCGGTGCCTAATGATTTGCCCGGGCTGAGGGTCGATTTTGGGATAGTCGAAGGGCAAAAGTAAGATGGAGGATTTTGCACGCGTGCGCAAGCCCCTTGGCGGTTGGCTAAGTTCCAAATTTGAAGTTCGCCAACATTGTTTGCGCCGTTGATGTCGAGCTTGCGATATGAGTAGGCAAGCTTGAGACTGTTGTCAGTAGCTTCCGTAGTCTTACGGGAACATCACTAGCCTTACTGTTGTTTATGGGATAACGAGAGTACAAGTATTGTGCCGCGCCATAGCTTATGCTGAAACGGTTCCGGGTTCGAACCTCGGCGGAGACATTTTTCTGTTTCCTACAGACTGAGCCTAGAATTCGACCCTCTCCTAGTAAAGGTCATCGGGGTCGGTAAGGACTGGCCAGAGACGCTAAAGTGCCTCATCGATGGACTAAAGGTGATACACCTTAATGAAAGCAAACGAGGAGCCTCGCTTTCAGACCATGGGGCTGGAGGGACCCGGCATGCGGACAAATGTACCAAGGTTGATAGAGATACTAACACATCCAGTATTCGCAGAGCAACAGGTGAAACATGATTAAAGAGTAACCCACTGGTGGACCCACTAGTTAGGGTGAAGTTTATACATCATTCCTGACGGATTACATGGCGACTAATAAGACAGCGGTGGAGGGGGCAACCAAGGATGAAAAAATGATCAAAGATAAAACCTCCACGAAGGAAGTGGCGATAAGCGCACCCATGGCAGGTAGAGCTGAGCCGACATAAAGAAACGTAGCTGTCGCCTCCTCAAATAGGTGTGATTTACGATGTGAAAGTTAAAGTTGGTGACATAGTAGCTGATGAGGATGTTGTCGTGGTTATAGAAAGTATGAAGACCCAGACTGAGGTATAACATGCGACCGTACTTTCATTATTCACCCTCAAAAGGTTGCCACTTCTGTTGGGGGAAGGGTCACAGCAGTTAATGTTAATAAAGGCGATCAAGTTGGAGAAGACCAGCCGCTTGTCACAATAGCCGCGACATCCTCTGGTGGTGCCGACCAGCCGATAGCCGAGGATGAGTCAGTGGAGCTGCAGGTGTCATCAAGGACAGCAATTGAGCAAAGGGGTAACCCTTTGGCAGACCGTGACCACAATACGTTACTGATAGGTAACACTGAGGGGCGATGCCCGACATCAATGTGGTGTAAAGATGTTGCGATTCTTGATAGGGAATCCGGGGCGAAAGGGAAGGGTAAGGCCTGTATCCTGGAACGAGGCCGTGACAGCTGTTGTCAGGTCATCATGGTAACAGGACCATACCTGGTGTGTTGACCTCAAAGATATCTCCAGAATCAGCGGCTGGTAGACGGAATACCGAGTTCATGGAAGGTTTGTGTCAAAAGCTGCAAGAAAGGCTATCGGAAGTTGATAAAGTACCTTCATCAGCACGTGCTTAAGAGATTCACACTCCTCAGGGAGGAAGCGAGAAGGCCATTGCCTTGCACAGGAAACGAGGGAAGCTTTTGGCGAAGGAGCGTATACGACTGCTTGTGTAAGAAAACTGCGAACGTTTCACGCTGCAATGAGCGCTTGGGGTCTTCAGCGATGGTGGGACGGAGTTCCTGGAATTGAGCGCATTGGCGGCGTACGGCATGTATGATAAAAAGGCAAGTAGATGAGGAGAAGTATCCTACAGGTGTGACGATGCACATCTGCAGGTCCACAAAGGGGCTATGGTTATCGGTATTGGTGTAGTTGGTGGAGTTGAATGTTTAATTATTAGTAATGAGAGTACAATCAAAGGGGGGACGATGTTCCCGATTGGGGTTAAGAAGAACCTGAGGGCCCAACAAATCGCCGAGTAGGCTAGTGGCCTCCTGCTGCTTCGACTTCGCTACGCAGGTCGCTGCGATTGCCGTGCATCTACTTTGTCGATTCTGGTGGAGCATTCCTTCCCCTTCAAGCCGATGTCTTCCCTGAAACCGGAGGCAAAGGATTCTGTAATCAAGCTAGGATGTCCAGCAAAGGCATTCCTCAACTTGCTTGTGTCTGCGGCATGAGCACAGCTGGAGGTAAGGTATCTCATAATGGCAAATGAACATGTATTGGGAAGGCGCATATATACCGGCGATGTGTGATGAGATGATAATGGTGAAGGAGCAAGGAACGATATACCTTGCCGGGCCTCCGTTGGTTAAAGCGGCTACAGGGGAAGATGTGGGTTTGGTCGGATATAGTAACCCCGAGAGTGTTGTATCCACAGGTTGGGCCACAAGAACTTGGTGGTGCAGAGATGCACACGACTGTGTCTGGTGTGGCCGATAATGTAGGTAGATGGAAGGGATAGATGGGGCAATCCCCCCCCCCGTTCTATTTCAGATGGCTAATGACGAGGAAAGTGCCATAACATTACTTAGGCGAATGGTAGATACCCACACGATGGGTGATACGCTAACACCAGGAAGGCTCATCTGTCAAGGTTTGGATTGCCATTTGAAGGGTCACTTTATCCACTCTCTGTTCAGAACCTGCCCATCTGCCTTGGTCTCATCCTTTGGTGTCTCCGTCGACCATGCTCTGCGTTGTACCTGCGCCAACTGGGCCTGCAGCTGGCACCGTCCTGGCAACGATCAATGCATATGAAGTGTTGGTTAGAATTCTGGACGGCAGCAGGTGAGGAGGGCGAAAAAACGTTTGGTATCATTCCTCTTTGAAGGTTCCACGAGTTCAAGCCAAGATTCGGCACCACTTTAGTTTGCGGTGTCGGTCGGATATGCGGTGGCCCGCTGACAGGTGAGTGAATAATATATGGCGCAATTCTGTGATGTAAAGTTCTCTATCGCGGATTTTAACGGTCCAATTTAGTCGCAAAGGCTCGAGGGATGCCTCTTGTGAAAAGGCTGACCGGATAAAGATAAACCTCTTTTGGCTTCATAAAAAGTTGAACAGTTGTGTACTGTCCTACTGCTCAACAACATGAGGGATAGTGGCTTATGAGGACGATCATACCATAGTTACTTTCCTCACCCGCGGGTCACAATTCCGACAAATCTCCGCGGGGCTCTTCGTACTTGAACCTATTGCCGTCTCGTACACAGTGTGACATGCAAGCGAGTGTTGTTCAAATGTGATGTGTTCAGGGTTCCTGGCCAATCATCTCGGTGGCCCTTTAACATCGCAGGCAGCGTTGAAAGCCACTCATTTCCTTATGATTTGTGAGCAACGCCGCATGCCAGTGGTGAGTGATTTTATCAGCAAACTTTTATCACTTATCGGATATAATCGTGCCAGGTCTTTCTGCAGAATATAGCGGGCTTTATGGTCGGCAAAAATTACGAACGGCAAGGCATCACCAAAGATGGTGCAAAAATGGTGCCTTCCGACAACTACATATCTCTACAATCCCATCCTCAGGTCCGAGCTGTATCCTGTTTAACAGTTCCCAAGATAACAATAATAGTTGGTGGGTCTCATGGTGCCGGAAATTATGCGATGGCCGGTATGGTAGCGTTCCATCGGCGACGGCCTGCGCTGATGGTGATGATTATTCAGGCCGCGCCTACGAACCTGAGTTTTTGTTCATGTGGCCAAATGCCCAGATATCCGTTATGGGTGCCGCTCAAGCTGCACATGTAAGGTGGGGCTAAACTGGGATGATTGCCGTAGCAGGTACTCACGACAGTTAGCGGCAAGAAAGACGCCGATGCGTTGAAAGCAATGCAAGAAGCAGTAATGTGCTGTTGTTATTTATGTTATCATAACTTTTATGCAGGTCACTAAGAAGTATCTAGCTGAATCGTCTTGTTATTATAGTACAGCTAGGATTTGGGATGATGGCGTTATTGATCCACGAGATACTAGGAAGGTTTGAGCGCATTCTTGATGACCGAGATGACCATTGTTAGATTCTCGCGATGTGTTTGTCGTTATGCCAACGGAAGCTCGAAGATCAAAGAGGGGACCGCACTGGCAACAACTTTGGAGTTTTCCGCATGTGATTGTGAACTTTTTAAAGTAGGGTTTAAAAATTTATTCCTTGAAGTTTTTAGTGATGACTTGTTGCGTTGTAAGAGTAGCATTCAGTTGGCACACACAACACCAGGAAATGCGTCTAGAAATAGAAAGAAATTCTGATGAAGATCGTTACGAGGAATCTTAAAAACAATCCAGTATCATTTATATCTCGATGGTAGATAGGCCAGCGCATGAGGCCATAACCGGCGTGCATTGGGTCTTAGCGCAGTCCTTGCATCTAGCGGAGCTACCGTCCCACCAACATTTTGTCCAACACTTGCTTCTTATACACTCGCCAGCTTTCCCAAAGCATTGATAGCAGTCTTGGGATAGAGGAGGCAAGTTGAAAGGGGTATTAGAAGGTTGAGAGGTGTACTTAAAAACACAAGCGGATACCGGTCTGCCTTTCCCGCTGTGTTTCGCTAGACACTCTTGCGCAATAAAAACGAAGTTTTCAGCGTTATAGCTTGGGTTAGAGGTAGATACCCACCATCTTATCTGATCTCTGGTAGTACATTTACCACTAGCAATGG
>JAAPAO010000296.1:0-41995 GCA_013115145.1 Perkinsus chesapeaki | reverse complement strand
CTGGTGCTATTGGTGTTGAGATGGAGAACTCCGCTCTCTTCGCTGTTGCTTCTATCAGAGGTATTCGTGCCGCTGCCATCTCTACTGTTGATGGTTGCCCTCTTAAGTGGGATGAGGGTGATTATGATCCGGCCGGAACTACTGTCACTGATGGTAAGGACCGTATGATCAAGACTGGTATCAACGTTGCCAAACGCGTTGTCTTGGAGAATCTGTAATTATATCAAGTTTGTTGACTTTATCGGGGAAGATGCTCGCAGCCTGGAATCGGGTCGTAACATCGCTCCCAACTTTTTCCGTAATCTGTATCGTATAAGGATTAATCGTTCTTGTCCAGAGCCATAGCCTCAATTGCTCTTGCGTTGTCAGTAGGCCCACCATCGTGGTGAGAGTTCCCGTAGTACTCACAATAACAAAAGTCAAGTCGGTCAGTAAGGAACACATCTTTATGCATGATACGCATGAAATCTCGTAAAGAGACACTCAAAGTAGAGCTGCATGTAAATGTGCCTTCTCCGATAAACCTGTAATGTGCCTTATCGACTGTGAATCTGCTAATCGTAATGCCAGCTGGTCGCATAGTCTATAATAAAAGGCTCAGAACAAGTAGCACATAAGGTAATTACTTTGTCTTTATCTCGACTTCCTGCTCTAATTGTCTCAGTCTTGTAGTCTTCTCAGCTATGGTCTCCCATGAAGTCTCCCCGCTATGCTCCGAGTTCGCGGTTTGTAGCATTCTACTAGCGATGGTAAACCTTGATATACTCTCCAGCATATACAGCCGAGGATACTACTACCCTAATGCCCTATCTAAATGATTCTCTCTTCGTGTAAGGTGCTCCTCGATGGCAGTAAGAATATGCCCTTCCAAATCCTGAGACTGAGCAGCTGCCACAGTGTCCAACTACTCGTTAATTATCCCACTCCCCCATGCCAAACCCACTTCTATCGTGTCAGCAGAGTTGGCCGTTCTGGCTCTCTTTCCCGGAAGCCCTCCATCCGTAGTGGACGCCTCGCACGCTCCGCACCTCGAAGCTGCTGCTTCGAGATGTGCAATTTTCTCTAGAAGCGTCGCCTTCTCCTTCGCGTGCTGCTTCGCAGCTAACCTTTCCCGATCCGCCAGATATTCTGACAGACAGGGGTTTCCAACTCGCCCAATTCGCCGCGCACCGACTTGCGTCCTGCTCCAGTTCTGCTATCTGCCGGTGGAGCTGAGAGGGCTGGGATATTTGACAGTTCACATCTGAAATGATTGGGTCCCGAGCCAAAACCATGTGAGATAACTCTCACCTTCGCTTGCGTCTTTAGAGGGGGATAATGTAGTCTAAAGAGGAGAAGTAGAAGGCAGTGGTACGGTGGACTAGAACGCTTTAACAAGCAGGTATTTTGTAACAGCAGTGCGTCGATCACAGTTTAGTAGTACTTTACCAGTTATACATCGAGTACAACATATAACATGCTAAAACGGTGCGGCTGTGAGGAGCCTGGTTTAGAGCGGAAAAAAGTCCCCCCCCCGCCGGAGTGCCACTTTTATGACCTTTAGCTGCTCATTCTCATACCGCAAATCTCTGAGAAGATCTTGAAGCCCGGCCTCGCCGTACCACTTACGGCTTGACCCTGCGGGATCTTCGATGAGTATTAATTTAGAGTAATCAACCCCCTAACACCGAAATCCACACGACACGTCATGGCATCCTCACTTCCAAGATGTCAGCGCCTTCAGTCGGCACTCGCTCCTTATGTGTGCCTACAGGAACATTTTAATTCAACAGCTGATGGCTTGACTACCATTCTCGCCGTCCAAGAGTCGAGCTGCCTCCTCTATGGAAATATCTCCGAAGGTTTGTGTTATAACCACGGAAGGCCCCTGAGTTACCACTCTGCCCCACACAGGATGCAGCGGGTATCCTTACCTTGTCCTGCTCCTCGTAGATAAGCTCTAAGACCTGAGTGAATGCGATAAGGAGATACTCAGGTTACCGGCACCTCACTCTCTCCTGAAGGTGCTCGTTTTCATCCTGTACCTCCTTCATCGATTCTAATGCCTTCTCAAGCGACACTATACGTTGCAACGCAGAGGTATACTCCACGAGACTTTTATCAAGCTGACGATTGCCGCTGGCCTTCAACCAGAGCCCATCACACTACCTGTTCTTTTTGAACCTCAACAGTGTCCTTAGCCGCTGCTAGCTCTTCCTCTAGCCGCCTCGTCCGTTCCAATAGCTCTCCAGTGGACTCCTGCTCAGAGGGCTGGTGGTGAGACGAGCTCTTATCGTGACGACGGTGGCCGCTTCCTGTAGCCGCCCTCGTCAGCCCTCGCACCATCCTCTTCATATAGGGTAAAATACAAGGTAAATTGCACCTTAAACGCGTATACAAAAGGAAACAGCGAAACATGATGTCATTATCGTAGGAAACGTAGCACTATCAAGTATAATGGCGGCAAGTAGTTCAGTAGAAGACTAATCTATAGGTTGCTTCACTCTTTCAATGGTACACCATCCATCGAGCTTATCTCCGAATAGGCGCTGCTTCTAGGGGATCCATGCCCGGCGGTGCCTTCCTCCTCATCATCATCAAGGTCGATGACCTCAGCACATATGATGTGCTCCTGCTGGTCAGCAATGGGCTCCTTCAATTCCTCTTTAGGGACTCTAGGAGCCTCTTCAAATAGAAGCGCCTCATCCTCCTCACTCAATTTCACGAAAAGCTCATCGAATGGTCTCGACCGCCGAGAGCTCTCCGGCCGTTGCTCGTCACTCCGGCAGTCCTCCAAGTCTATAACATCCTTTCCAGGTACATAATCCTCGATGAGACCCATTGCTGTTGGGCTGAGGCCACCAGGGTTCGCCCCTACTGTGTTCTCTCCATCATCAATATACTCTATCAATCCATGCAAATTGTCGTCATCTCCCTCATTCATATCGTCTCCCCCCGTTTGTCGATTCTCAGCGCCCTTCCTGTCCACTTCGACTGGCTTCAGTACGTCCTCACAAGCTTTGCTCGATGTACCAGCTTCACCCGGTTCCCGAGCAGCATCACTCTGGCGCTGTTGCAGGCCAGCAGCGCTAGTTTGCTGAGTCGGCTCCGCCGCCACCGTAGCGACACAGTTCACGTTCGCCACTCCACCGTCCACATGCTCGTTGACAGTATTATGTCTCCCGTCATCAAATTTATGTTCTGAAGAGGCCTTGTGGCCTTTGTGGCCCTTCTGTGACGCGTCAATTCTACTAGTTGCCTTTTGCTCCAAAGGAGGGTCTTTTCTTTGAGAAATCTCTGCCGGCGGTTCCACAACGCGCTTCCGAGGCAGCTCGCTTTCCGTCGCCGTAGTTGGCGCAGTTTTCGGTGGACGATCGAATTGTATAGTCGACTGGATATTTTTCGTATGTCGAGGTGGTGTGGGCCCGTAAAGGTCATCATATGTAGCTGGAGGGCTCCTAGCCAGATGAAGCACAGTGTTAGTTTGACTACATCCTCGATTGTCCACCATGCTCATGGCTACCATCGGTCTAGCCTCCGAGAGATACCCTGAGCTGTCGAGCTCTAGACTTGGGTATTCTCCAAATGCATCAGGCGGGAGCTCATGAGGCACCAGATCCCTACTGTTCGCCGAGTGACACTTCACTGTTGAGGGTGCGGCTCCTCTTGCTGCTACTGCTGCTGCATCCTTCTGTTGCGTCTTATTCATAGGCTTGCGCTTCAAAGGCATAACAAAACCACGCTCTTTGTTATTTGACGAAGATCCTTGGCTCGTCTCCACTGTAGTGCGGCCGTTACTCTGTGGTTGCTCATGACGCTTGTTACCCTCCTCCGTGGAATCAAGCAAGGCATGTCCTATAGATGAGAGGAGCAGAAGCCTGCTGGCCTCGAGCTCTTCGGGGCTGCTTGAGACGTTGTCAAGCTCGACGGCGCGTCTTACTCCATTCTGTGACATCAGGTACCTAGAACTACCATTGAAGATGAATAGCATTCAACTAGTAATATGGTATAGCTTACATCAGCACCTCCGAGTCTGCAGATGGTGCTCGTGGCCGCTTGCCTCCTGCTGCTGCTGTTTGTGACGGGGAAGGCCTCTTTCTGGTAGAGTCAACTACATCCGTCATAGGAGCATAAAAACTATCGTAAAGAGGATAACCATCTTAACGAAAGGCTGATGATTTGACTCTGAAACATGCGGTGGATAAAAACAATAGTTCCATCAACAATGGTACCGCATGTAGCAGTAGCAGCATGCTCGGTACCATAACATATTCGTCTTAATATTCTAGACTTGGATGGCGGAAGAGCGTTAACGACGTTGTCGTCGAACAATGTTATACATGTCAATATGAGGGTATACCCCACGGGCCATGAAAAGCCGTGCGGCAAAGAGCGTCTGCTACGACTGGCATCAAAGCGCCTGATAACGACGACAGTAACGAACGCGTCAAACGGGTAGGCCGGTCGAGGAGAGTATTGCTAGAAGAATTGAGGAGAGCAATTGGCTACATTGAATGTCATGAGACACTGGCTGGCAGTAGTATCCATTGTCAATGACAATGTTTTGGAACTAATGCAGGAAAACCAAGTGCGGATGATACTTCCCGGAAAAACTGGCAAGCAGCACGATAATCGCATTTGCCTTCAACACACAGCGAGGATGGTAGTAGCCGCTTCACGAAATAAGTAATAGTTACTCACAGAAAGGGTATAAAAGATGAGAATCATCACATGTGAGAAGTTCCACCCATATTGATGAAGGGAGCAAACAGCGTATATGGGCTGGCTCTGGTAGTGAGTAAGACCGACGTCGAAGTTGCCGATGTAGGCTATCACGAGGGATAGGTACTATAGCATTAGTCACCTCTTTATACAAGGCAGAATCTTCATGGTCTTTAGCCATATTACGATGCTCTATCAGTTCTTCTAGACTATGAGCCCATTTGCATCTTTGAGCACCAAACCGGCACATTGTTCCTTCTACAACACATCGGCACAGTTCAGTCTTATAAGCACCCTTAAAGTCAGAGCAGCTGCACGCATCCCTCTGGCGTTGCCGTCGCTTCTTCCCCCGTGAGCATTTCTTCGATTCCTTAACAGAGGGGCTCGAGGAAGGTTGAGAAGACTCTGTCTGCTTACTGCATAAAGGTGTGGTGCTCGATGGGCTGGTGATAGTACTTGTTGCCTTACCATCTAGAAAGTTAGAGGTAGGGCCGGTATAGGGGTAACGACTTATATCATCCAACGGGACGGACATACGTTGGGATAGGGAGTCCCAGACGTTACAAAAATCATTCAACATAATCATATTATTTGCTGGGTATGCGTGCAAAATTGACTACGCGTGCAACTTGGGGGACACTCGGACATAGTAATTTTGAGTTCATGGGTTGTTGACTAAGGGCCATTGGAGTTGCTAAAAACCGTATCATACCTATCCCTTCGAGGGTAGTTGACGCTTGAGGGTGCAGGAGATCGGAGAGCCCACAACGACGAGGGCGCGCGCAACTGTGTCAAACTGTGCGTAGCCAACATTTGACTATTGGAGTTGGCTTTGCTAAGTCACGAACACATCGGGGGCCTATTCACAAGACGCCATAAGGTGCAAGAACCGTAAGGCACCTTTCAATTTTCAGGCAAGGCGCTTTCACAACCTTTTGATTATAAGGTGCACCTTATCCACCTCATCTCAAGGCGCCGGGGATCTGCTATCCATAGGTATTTCCAGAGCACGTTCTTGAGAGGTTAATGCAAACATACTATAAGAGTCATCTATAGCGCATGGAGCCCTCGAGAGTTATCACCGGTCAGGCGCCCACAGCGGGCCGATGGCCCCGATTTGAGGATTGGCACTTACAACATCTCCCACTTCATTTCGATTAGTGGCTTATCCCTTCTGTCCAATAACAGTGTGTCAAGGTGCACAGCTAAAATGGGATTAAGTGCGGAGTAGACTTGCTCTAACCTAGGAACGGGAGGCCTTACATCGTTCTTGGTAATCCTTCCTCTAGCTCTAGTTCCATCCAGAGATCGTTGAAGTTTGGTTCGTCAATCGGACCGGAAGGAGAGCGGGCGCTGATCTGTCCAGAACTAGGAGAGTAGTATGGCGCACAGGGCGTTTTCAGTTGGTGACATGGACTCCGAGGAGCAGAAGAAGGAACCTCCCATCATCGAGTTCTGCCCATCATCTGATGACGATGATGACCCTACTGCGGATACACCACCCGAGGCGGCTGCTGAGTCAGATCCGATAAGGCAAGAGTGGATGAGAGCTGTGGATACGGCAAAGCATGGATTGAGGACTGAGAGAATGGGTACTATATGGATGCCATACCTTTGCCACCGCCGCCGCCGCCGGAATCATTGCGCATCGCCGATGTTAATTCATTGGTACTCATGTCGCTATCAGAGCACTTGCTACTAGAAAGATTTGGGGGTAGTATCCCGTTGGCCCTCACCACTGGCCATAGATGACGGTTAAGTGGCACAAGGGGTGAATAGATGGGCCATAGAGAAAACTGAACATGGAGCTAGGGACCGTTCTTACCTGGCCACATACTCATAACTGACTATCAATAATAACTAATAGTATATTAGTAACTGTATATAATATTAAAGAGTAGCCAATGAACTAAGTGTCGATCAAATCAGGCAGCTTACCTTGGTATAATACTTCATCTGTGTTGTAGGTCTGGGATGCACCCTTGAGATGATAAGAGACATGCGTAAAGATGCCAACATGCGTTCAAAGCTCCGGGCCAAGTTAACGGGTAGGAACGGCTTGGCCATGCGGACGCTGTGTGGGTGTAATTGAGTGACGTTGGTCGAAGTAGACTAAGGATGAGGGGAAGCTTCAACTGCTACCTATCGTTCGCTGTGCATTCACTTGAGAAGCTCCCTATTAACCTGGTTAATTTAACCAGTTCCGCATAGTGGTGTGGTGCAGGTAAACGCCGTAATGAGGAGGGCAGTGACGATGATGATGAAGAGAAGCTAGAGTTGAAGCGGACTAAAGACGATAGCGATGATGAAGGTCGAGCGGCATTGGGCAGTAAAAGTACAAAGGTAGTGATGAAGGTACAGCTGGCGTGCGTCGTGTGATGGTCTGATGTCAAGGCTTCCCCCACGACCGACGTAGCGAGCAGTGAGGTAGATAGTATGGTGGCTGGTTTAACCAAGAGCCAAAAGAAACGCTTAAAAAAGAAACAGAAGCTTCAAAGGAACGCTGAGGCATTTAATCGGTTGAAGAATGGTTAGCTTCTCCTTATACTCAGTGTTGAGTTTGGCAATGTCAGCGGATAGGTGGACCATGTCTCACCTTGGACCTCCACCGTATGATATCTCTAGTAACGGAAGATACTACATCAATCAGCTCCCGGAGGTGGCCTTGGAGTCGGATCTTGCCGACGGTCTTAGCTCACTGATTAAGGTGGTCCGACAGCATATGCTCGGCCGTCATCGGGATACTGACCTAGGAGCCGTCTATGTCGGTGAGCTGGGCGGTGGGCTCCTGCTGGAAGCTGCTTTGGAGAGGTATCACTTGACCGGGTTACGTCAATATGACTGGCGGGCAGCTATTCAACAGCCATCTGTTCCCAGTCTGAGCTCTCGTCGAGTGTCTCTTCTGGAGGGGCCTGGTGTTGCCCACCGGAGCTTGCTGGTGTTGGCCGGGGATCATGGCGCACCTCTGAGGGAGCTATTGGACTTCTCTCGAGTGGTTAGGGAGTTGCCAGCTTCCGAATGCGAACTGCTCTATGGTCGGGCTGGATATCTGAGCTCTCTATTGTGGATTAATAAACATGCTGAGCTACGAGAGGCGGATAGGAGGGAGATAGGTGTAGTATGCCGGGATATAGTGAGGGCCGTGGTGGATGCCGAGTCCCACTGGCAAGGGGACCATTATCAGTGGACCTGGCACCATAAACCTTACCTGGGAGCAGCTCATGGCACTGCGGGTAGCGGCTCTGGTTCTGCCGTGGTGGTACTAGTTTAATAGGTATAATATATGTCCTTAGTGACTACATTCAACAGTACAATCCAGAGGGTGCCTCGGAGCTTCTGGCTCGTTTGTTGGCCACGGCTAGCTGGGTATTGGAACATTGCCGATGTAGAAATGTTAATATAGAGTCGAGTGTCGGCAGTAGATCCGGAGGTAAGGACCTTCAGAGGGGAGGATGCCGATGCTGCTCGATTGCCAGGAAATTTGGTGCATTGGTGCCACGGTGCGACTGGGTGGATACCGGCCCTGGTTCAACTCGCGGGGGCGGTATCTTTGTTAAAGCCCGAAGGTTACGAAGGCGTCCTCGTTAGAATCAAAGATACTATCTGTAGTCTTGGCGAGGTACTCCTATAATCTTCTCTGTCCTACTACCGGTGGATCAATCCTTAGGTTGTGTACGAGCGAGGCCTCCTTGCTGAGAAGGGCGCTGGGCTGTGCCATGGTGTCGGTGGTAGTACTATGGCACTGGTAGCCGTCTACACCTATACAGGTAGTATCTGGATGACTGCCATCGGACAGCCTCTTGGGATCAAGGTCACCGTGTGTGGCTTCATCGTGCTCGACAGTTCGCTTTGTTCACGTCCCAATACGGCCAATGGCTCAGCGATACCTTTGCTGACCGTCCGTATTCCCTTTACGAAGGCCTCGCTGGTGCAGTGGCATCTATTGGGGCAACTTTGGCCGCAGCAGCAGACCGGGGGCAAAACGTAACTGGCATCTTCCCAGGCTTTTAGACAACACGTCTTGACAATGTAAACTTCAATACCTTTTTTCTGCCGTCGTTTGACATCTTTCACGGAATGCCCGCTGTTGCGCTCCGGGCTTGGGTGTAGAGGGCCATGGACGACCATGGTATCCTCAGGAGGAACGGATTTGCTACCTTCCGCTTCCCATCTCTGTCAAAGCTAGATGACACTATCGTGTTAGTACTACAGTCGTAGTACTAACTACTAACGACTACTAAGGTAGTCGTTATCTCTCCGAACTAGGCACTCCATGAAATACAGTGCATCCTTTGATCCAAGGTGACCTTCCCTAAATTCAGAGTTTATTATTGTTATTAGCATCAGTGTATGCGGCTACATCCACAGGAGGTCTTCTTTCACGGCACTGGCTCTAAGCCGGAGTATGTCTTCACTATTGACTTTTGGCACCGTCCCCTTACGGAACCCCCAGAAGACCAGAGCAGTGACGGACAGCAGCAGGCGGAGGGTAGTGGGAGGCCAGGGCTGGGTATCTATTGCAATAGCTATCAGATGTGGCGTCTTCCTCTACAACCTCCGATGACATCATTTGTGCCACCGGTGGCGCCGATACCGTAGTTCGACTTTGGCGTGTTGGTAAGAGAACAGCGGAGAAGTCTCCACCAGCTAGGGAGGGCAGCGGTAGTCCCACAGCCTCCACAGGGTCTCAAGATAGGGAAGGGATGGGCTGTGTTTCGGGTGCTGGGACAGTAGGGCCGGCGGTCCCAGCGTTGGAGTGAGCTAACCCATTTCCCCTACTACCCACGGTGAGGTATCTGCTTCAGACTGCACGCCGAGCTTAGTGGCAGCCATTCTCATGGCTGTGTGACGTGTGTAAGATTCGCTCCTCCAGTTCCCGGAGGTAGGCCCCCACTCGGCGGAGCCTTGCCGACCTTATTACCTGCCTTAGAGCAACCAGTGCTGGCGTCGGCTGGTGATGACGGGCACGTTGTATTCTGGGTCTACACGGAGTCACCATTAACAGGTGAAATGCAATGGGTCGCCCAGCCAAGAGCCCTCAACTGCCTCGATGAGGTAGCCTATGCCGCCGCTCGCCTCTATGCCTCAGCACAGGTGTCTGGTATAGCATGGTCGCCGAATGGCCGCCAGCTGGCTGTGTGCCTCCATAGGGAGCTCTGTGTTGTGTGGGATGTGGCAACAGCCAAGCAGATTCAAAGGCTTGATGGTCACACTTCTAGGTGATGATGGTAGCAGTTTGCTTTCGAATGGTAGATCCGGTTTAGGGTTCTCGGTGTAGCATGGGACCCTCGGGACCGATATATATGCACTACCAGTGCTGACAGGACCTGTCGAATCTGGGCCAGGAACAAACGGAAGAGCTTTTACCCCAAAGCAGTTGTTCGAACTTACGACGCACAAGTGATCGCCAAGGAGACGGTGTCGGCTGGAGAGGCCGGAGCCGATGACTCGGTGGCAGCGTCCCTGGCGGAGAAGACTGTCAGAGAGAAGATCTTCATTAATGACAGTCATTATGCACATGACGCCACAGCTCACTTCTTTCGGTGCGTTAAGTCGTATGTGGCAGCTTCACTGTATTGGTCTGCTCGCTCAGGCGCCCCAGTTTCTCCCCGGATGGCCGCCTTCTGTTGGTCCCGGGATGCCTGACTCCCCATGGTGACTATGGGTGTCTGGTGCTGGCCCGAGGGGATGGTTTCTCCAATCCAGCTGCTATTATCAACTCTGGCTCTACTTCCCCTACAGTCTGCACCAGGTCATGGCCCCTGTCCCCGTGTCCAAGTCATCCCAGCAGCTTAGGTTCTTCCCTCTCCCAGTCCGACCACCTGGCTCTGATGAGAATCCCCTACATTACGTGTTCACAATTGGCACTGCTGCTGCACAGATAGCCCTTTATGACACCACAGTCTTCAACAAAGGTAGCCATCCCAACTGTGGGGGCAGGAATGAATTCTACACTGTGGAGGTATCATAGCAAGGTTGATAGTAAACTAGGTTCGAGTAGTACCGGAAACGTCGAAGATATCCTTTCTGGCGTCCGGTGCTGCATTTCGTCGTCAAAGTTGCTTCTTTTGAATCAGGGCGAAGGCTTCCCAGAGCTGCAGGATCAGACCTCCACTGCACCAGTATAGTAGACCTTGCCTTTGATGACACCGGCAGAGTAGGCTCCACCGCCTGGGCTGCTACTACGCCGTTATCATTAAGTTGCCCTTTAGTTCCTGGCAGTGGCCGGTAGTGACGGCTATGTTACCTTGTGCGAGCTGGACCAGGTCGACTTGGGTGGATCACCCTGCAAGGCGGAGGTGACCTCAGACTGCTGCTGCTGGCGTGTAGCTGTTGTCGATATTGTATTTGATACAGGAAGTTCAGCAGAAGGCGGGCCCGCCAGCTCAGCAGCAGTTGTATATGCCCTTAATTAATAATGATAAGGCGGCCACCGATGCCATGAAGCAACCCCAGCCAGTCGTCATCACCGCAGACGCCAGACCAGTACTCAAATCCCCGACAGGACTAGTACCAATATACTCTCTCTCAGGTGCCGTCCCCTAAAATCCATTCGCCTATGGTCCAGACAGTATTCGCTGAGGCTGCAGACTTCGTGAGAAGTGAGGCGGCGAACCTTATGACATCCCCCTCCTCCGGTGGCCTGAAGCCTTCTCCAGCGGCTTTTATGTGCTCCCCAGCAAAGCGATCCTCGATCCTCTTCAAACCGCCGCCGCCGAGCCCAGGAAAGGTCGCCATGGCCAAGAAGTCAAGACGCAAAATAACTCCGACGCTTGTGCGGACACCCACGAAAGTAGCAAACTGCCCTGGTTGCTGTCAGGCTTTTATTTGCAGGTCGTGGATGCCAGCACAGCCCTCAAGACCTCGAAGGCCAACGTCAAGTCTCCGGCTCTGGAACTGGTGCGTATCGATCTGGACGCTGGAGCGAGGGAGGCTCTTGAGAAGCTTAGGAGGAGTCTGCCGAGCCCCACCAAGGTGACTGGGTGGTGCAGGCCTTCCCCATAGTATGCTACCGCTGCCTGTCAGGCCCGAGACTCCGGAGGCGGTGGCGGCGGCGCTAAAGTGGAGCTGCAAGGATAATGTCTTTGTTTCATAATCGATAGCTACTGCTGCATGGATTCACCGACTTGAGTTTCACTTGACTCGGCATGGCCCTCGGTTCATGTTTTCCAGTAGCAGCGGCATGGCGTCCTCTTCCTCGTCCTCGGTGTTTGAGTCAATGCTTGCCTCCATGCAGGAGAGCATGAAGGAGCTAACTGAGATGAAGGACACCCTACACCAGCAGGGTCATCATCACACAGTACCACTCGCCTGCCATCATCATCACAACCGCACATTTGCTCCTCAGGGTTCATCGACTGCGCGCCGCATATCAGAAGAATACGATGAAGTTGTGGCCCTAAGCCAGGTTGAGGAGGATGCCGAAACCCCCTTAGGGTTGGTCCTGGCCGCCACGTGCCTTCGTACGCTTCATCAGGCACATCCCACTCGACAGGAGCGCGACCGAGCCGTCCAGTGTAAGGGAGTGCATCGTTGCTCCATCTTCACTGTGCCCCTTTAGACCCTCGGATACGTGAGTATAACAGTCCAGAAGCCTTCCCCGGCGGAGTCACTAACACCACAAGCGGCCTCGGCAAATCCTGGAGAGGAGGCGTGGTCGAGTGCTCGGATGGAGGAGGAGGAGGATAGTGAGTTCACCGCTACATTCAACATGCTTCAGTATGAACTGGAGAGCCTGAAGGTAGGCCAAGGAGAGTCTCGCTATCAGTTGTATGTGATGCTTAGGAGACTATGAAGGTGGTGCATAACCAGCCCGAGGGGCATAGAGACAGCGAATCCTCTGCCACTGCAATACGGATGGCATCGGCTTCCTCTGGCTCAGCCACGGCTCCTGCTGATGGCGATACCGCTCCGCGCCCTATCGGCGGCCATGCCCCGGCCACACCTGTCCGATTGCCACCTTTGGAACTCGGTCAAGCTAGCAGCGCCAGCAGTAGCAGCTCATCATCCTCCTCGGCAGCCGTAGTTGCCCCGGACAGACCTGTGGTGGATCCACTAGGGGACGCAATGGTCCGTGGGACGTCATTCACGTCAACGGCGGACTCTTCACCTCCGTCCACAGCCGCGTCCACCTCCTTGGCGAATTCTGGTCTGCGACAAAGATTGACTTCTCTTGACAGCGTGCCAGAGCCACCAGAGGAAATACTCGAGAGACGGGAGGCGGAGTACGAGGAAGAAGAATACGAGGATGACTTCGAGGAGATAGGCTCCAATGCAACAGCAAGCCGCCCGAGCAGCCCCGCCTTCAAGCCAGCCAGGCCCGTCGTGGAGGCGGTCACCCTCGCCGAGGTCCCAGAAGAAGTAATCGAGAGAGATCTGTTGGACTTGACTCCCCAAACGACAAAGAGCGAGCCTGCTACTGATCGATCAGCCACGAATAGACACGTAGAGAGTGCCAAGAGAGCTCTGGCATCGCCGATACCTACGGTACCAGCTGCCTCTAGCCCGCACCTGGTTGGCGGCGGCGGCGGTGGTCCAGTGAGGGTTGTCGAGTGGGCGACAGTCGCCGATTCATATGTCACCCCAAGGCCTTCTTCTATCCCAGCGGACTACCACACTAAGCATGCCGACGAGGGCTCAGCGGCGACCTCTACCAGACGAGACTTTTCTCCCAAGTTGTCGAGTCCACGTCCACCTGTTGAGAATCTATCCGGAGGTACAGTAGCCTCGAAGGAGCAAGATCGTAACACTGCCGCATATGAGAGCATGGCAATAGAGCATGCAATATCACACGGAAATGCAGAAAAAGAAAACACGCCGAAACAAACGAGCCGACCGCAAGTGGCTACTCACTGTAGTGACTTGGAGCAGCAGCAGCCTCGCCAAAAGCCGAGATCGACGGTAAGGCAGCAGCCTAAAGACCACACCCACGAGGTGGCCGCCCCGGAGTATCCCGAAATGAAGGGGATCGAGGTGCTGGCTTCAGCCGGCCGATCAGTCCTCTCACCAACCCTCCTCAATTACCCCTGCCCGCTGTGTCATAGCGCCGGGCCTGTGGCAGTTCCCGCAGGCCACATTTTGGATCCCAATGGTCGAGACCTTTGGGAGGAGTGCTTGCCGCACTTGTTTTGTGGAAGTAGGGAGAGGTCACCACTTGATGGCATGCTCCACAAGCACTTCAATCTAAGCCCGATACTCAGCACTTCTGGCCACGTGGCCGCCGAGCTCAGCCGGGCATGCAGCTACTGGCGTGAGGGATTGGAAGCCGCCGACGAGGATGAGTGGACCGTCGCGGTGGACGCCTATCGGCTGGCGCTCGAAGCTCTACCTTCACGCTGGGGTTTCGAGTACATTAGTCACTGGAACGCTACGTTATTATACCACGCCAGTGGCAAGCGGCAAGCTCGAGACCGACAGCTGAGGGAGTGGCGACGTGTCTGCCGGCAGTCTTTACCACGGAACAGAGGATGTCGACTATGTCGTAGATGAGAACACTTTGTGTATGATTGTCAAATTTACGTAATTAACATCACAGTCCTCGGGATGAGTTGCGTTACAGTGGACGGCGCGATAGCGATCGAGTCTCGCCGTTAGTAGACTTCCATGGGTCACCGAGACGATCGTTCGCGCGAGCGGTACCGTAGTCGGTCGAGGGACCGTCATGACAGAGACGCCGAGCGGTCCGAGAAGAAATCGCGTAGACATCGCTCACGGTCTCGATCGGGGGACAGGAGTCCGCATCGAAAACACTCGAAGGACAAGAAAGAGAAGAAGCGTGAAAAGAAACATCACAAGCGGCACAGCAAGAAGAAGGAAGCTGATAAGTTGTTGGAAATGGAAGCATTGAAGAGGCTGGCACAAGCGAGTACCGATGAGATGCTCTTGCCCATGGATTTTGGAGCCGTTGTGAGTGACGAGTGGACTAACGTTTGATCGAATAAAGCCTATCGTTTAGGGTTACGGTGGTGAACGAGACCCTCGAGAGAAGGCCTTCTCGACGGCATTTGGAATGACGGGGATGAGCAGGTAAACTTGGAAGCTTCAGTATCATCGACAGCATTCGTCCAGTTCCACCACTGGGTTTGTGGCTGAACGTGAGAAGCCTGACACGAAGGTCCGCCCACCTCGGCGAGGCGATAAGCCAGGTATTTGACGGTGATCTGATCACATTCATCGTTGCTCTGTTGTTGTGCTTGGAAGTCTCTGGAACGCTGGCACTTTCAGGGCCACAAGATTGGACATGTCCGAAATGCCAGACGATCAACTTCAAGCAAGCGGCGGAATGTTTCAAATGCGGGAGACTGCGAGGCAGCGCTAACGCTGGCTTCTTCCAGACGGGTTGATTTGGCACGCTTCATCTGTTGAGTTAAAAGCTTCGGAGGGCAATCATCCTCGCTATTCATACATTCGTGATGATCTAATGTGCTACAAGGCATACTAACGCAAATGAATCATATAGACATGACTGAGGGTTGTGAAGGCACTGACAAAGTGTCATGTTATCGATCATGAGCGGCTTTTCTGCTCTTTGCACTTGGCGACTTGTTGTCATCGTACAGCGAGAGGCTCATCTGCGACTTCATTAGTGCCAATCGAGCACGATTCTGAGAACGTCACAACAACTCACTGAGTTCGATAATAGCCCAAAGCCTTCATCGGTAGCCTTGAGGTAGTCCAAGCCAACCTACTTCTTGTCGCTTGCTGTTCAACATCCTTTCGACAACCTCTGCTTTGGAGCTTTGGTAGCAAAGCCCGCAAAGAACGTACCTGAACTGATACTTACCAAGTAAGGTGTTATCGACGCTCACTCGCATTCTGTGCACATGTAGCCCGTCTTGTCCACCAAGTTCAAGGAATTAACCCCACACCGTTCGCATTTGAAACCATTAAGGTAGCCAGTGTAACTGACAGATATGATCACCGAGTATTGAGGAAGCCGCACTCACTAAGGTTGCTGGAATATCTCCTTCTCGGTCATCTTCACTAGGGGATGCCTTCTCTTGCATTCCCCAATGGCTTCCATTTTCAAACTTTCCCGTAGAGACAGTGTTGTTCGAGCGATGAACCCAGCAGCTTTTTTGACAGCGCCCGGAACAACGCCGAAACCGTCGGCTTTTTCGGCGACCGGGCTCTGTCGTGGCATGACTATAAGATCTGAGGGTCTGACGGTATATCGACTCCCGAACTTCCGAGAACTGACTTTGTGGCATGTTGCGCGATCCCGAGGTGTATCAGTGTTACCACAGGCTGTAGTCCACAGCGAGAACTACGTTTTACGTCCAGTCGCTGTTTCTACATATAACAGATTGCCATGATGGCAATACTGTTTGTCTCGAGTCCAATACCGGACTCCGATTCAGATAGCTTCGCAGCGATGTATCTCTGTTGCCGAATCGCAGAAGTCGGTACGTGTTAAGGTGGTTGGTTACGCCGTTTGTTAATATCCTGCCCCTCATAGAAGAACACAACATTGCTATTGTCATGGCCAAGATATGTATGATCATAATCTAATCAATTATATCCTACTATTATTATCGCCCATCATAACACTTCTACACTGCACACTCTTGCCTTTTGCCAATTCGTCATTTTCGACAAATTGGAAAGATGAGCTTTGGCATGAAGCTCGGCACCGCGATTCCGCGACTATCCAGAACTCATACTAGGCTCCTGACACGCCAATAATCATACTTTCGAATTGACGAACGCATAAGCAGTAAAAGCGTACTTGCGAGAGACTTTAGCCCTTATGAGGGCTCATACACTTTGGCGAGATACAATGATAACAACACTGTTCTGATGCAGCAACCTCCGAATGAAGGAAGCTGCTGCTTCAGCTCCAATCAGAATCAGAGTGATGATAGCCTTAGGAGCATACAAAAAATTAGTGGAAAGAAATAGAAGGGAAACACGCTTTCTTGCAGGACAGTGTAACAAAGATTTAATTCCTCTTATAAATTTAGGGATGTCACTAAGATCCCCGACGGCCCTTCTCAACGATAACGAGCCCATGAAATGGGATGAGTACGCACTGATTCAGTATGATAATAAATACGATAATATAAAAGTTTCGTAACTGTCATCAACACACTATGCAGCTGCTCTCGTACTTGAGATTCTCCTGCAGCTACTTCTTGGGGTCACAATAGACGGTCGACGATTCCCACCGAGAAGAGGCTCAACGATGGCCTCTTCGAGAATCGACTCTTTATGAGTGAGAGGAGTATCCTGTTTCCATACGGTTATCAGAACAACACCAATGACCACAATGAACATACCTGAGAACACGGTAAAGAGTAACATTCCAGAGGCGGCAGACTCACCAATGAGCTTTGCTGGAGTGGGGACCACGTTCAGAGTGAAATAGGCAAGTCCTAAGCCGAGAATCGAGTTGGATGCGACTATAACGTTGACAACCGCAGTAGAGGGATAGGCTAATGCGTTGTTCAGGGCGATTACACCGATGAACTGGCCCATACCGGACATGCACGGCCAGAAGAATCTGAAAGGGATTTGAATCATGAGGACCGGAAGGACATGGACTATTTCACTTCGCCATGAGATCATCATATGGCGTGATGACGTATGCACCTTCGGACCATTGCCAGCAACAACAGAATGAACCCATTATGAACATCATCAACATGCGACCGGCGAAGCGGGACCTGTGGGAGGCAGTCTGAATTGGTAGGATGCATGGAATGGCCTACCCGCTTGCCATACCCTCTATACACGTGTAACGCGTAGCCAACATACTTGAAGCAAATGTTATCATACCGAGAACAGCGTAAACGAAACCGATGAAGTGACCAACCGACGAATCGAAAGCGGCCATTATCACCAGACCTGATAAGTAAATAAGGGAACTTTACAGCAGAGAGCGGTACCTGTAAGAACTACGACGATTGCCATCGCCTGCATAAAGGTGAGTCGTTCATTATAGAAGAAGTGACAGAACACGCCAACTACCTAACAAGGATAACACATAAAAAGGCAAACACTCACGAGGCTCACCATTATGTCAGATGATGAAACTGCCATAAGAGGACCGGTGGACTGCGGGTCGGTAGCGAATGCTCGCTGCATCATAACCTGCGACCAGCCGATAAATAAACCTGACAAAACGATTCATCCCCTGTTGTGACTAATTGTCCCACTTCCGCCCATTGTAAGGAGCTTTGAACCCAGGCTAACGGAACTGCCGTCTGCCTTAGTATACATTGCTCCACCAGGAAGATGCTCATGACGTGTATTGTACAGTTCAACGTCTCTTTCGTTGAAGAAAATAGTGCCCACGGTGGACCTGTCATCACAGAAGGATTCCAAACATCTAGATGCGATGAGATACATACTTATAATAAATAGCGGCGAGTAAGCCCCAAATGCCAGAGCTTAACCAGACCAACCCTACGACACCCCACGGCGCGGTGCCGGGCTGCGAGTTACAGTATGATAATAGAAAATTAGCTGTGCCGAACATTATGTTGGCCATCAACGACCAAGCAATACATCCGCCTTCGACGTGAACCATTCCGTTGTGGATAAGGTCTATAAACTCTACAGAGAGATAGTCAAGTAAGCGATGACGCAATACCGAGGAGGAGGAGTCTGGAAACACAGGATTGGTAGACGGTAGCGGAATGATTGAACCACCCACCCACTGCACGATAGCGTGGGGTTGAGACACACGAAAGTAAAGCAAGGCTGTTTGGGGTAATAAATTGGCAAATCGAAGAGATTGTATTACGTCGGTAAGCTATTCTTTGGTCGAAGCAGGGCCAAGGCCGTAGCAACCTTGAAGGATCTCTAGCCAGGCGTCCCGCCGGCAGTGAGGCTGGTTTACATAATACGCGTAGCGATTGGCTCGCGAGGTTCATGCGCACAGCCATATCTTAGTATTCTCTTTTCGCCGCCTCTTGGATCACACCGATGTCGGAAGCTACAATATTCGTAATAATATACGTCGCAGCTTATAACGTCCCCGCCCATTATCGCAGACACCAATATTCCGCAGCAATCAGCTTAGTAAAAATCTAAGTATAAATCGTGTAAAGGACACCAATCCCACAGGAGACTAAGCACCACTAATTAACCTGCACTGAGCCTTGATGACTAGGCGAGAAATACTCTCCTTACAAACTAGGACAAAGATTTCGAGATCTTGATTCCTATCCAGACAATACACACGACGAGCAATATTAGCCCATAGAGCTGGTGCTGCTGCTGCTCGCCTAGGAGGAGCCACGTACATCAGTGGAAAAGGGGAACAACAACAATCGATTATCGATACAAGCCTGTTGTGAATAAATGGTAGTGGTCATAGTGGCCAGCGGCAGCGGAGGCTTTGTTATCATTTCTGACCAACTATAGCAATTTCTTTAGTACAGTATCAGGATTTAACGTCCCTAGCAACAATCGCATAATTGTAATAATGGACGACAACAAGGCGGCAATGACTATCAATGATGGCAATAATGGAGATAAATGATATGACAGAAAGCTGTAGAAGATGCAACAACAAAAAAGAGTAGCGCATACAACATACTATAGCAGAGGCACCAGCAACAGCAGTAACTGTACATAACACTTCATGACGACATAAAGGATTAAGTGACGCATCCACGTTCACTAAATAGATTCTATACTACATACATCGTCATCATAAACACCATCATTGCAGCAGAGCCTTTATTATAAAGGACCACTGATTCAGCGGAGGATCAGGATGCATCGATCCTCACCCATCTTCTGATATTCACTGATGGTAACTCATAGTAAATAATGAGAAAAGGAGGGCAATGGGAACTTTGGCAACCAAACCATCTTGCTTTATAGCCATACCGTCTTCTGTCGTTATTAGAATTGTAGCAATGTCGCTGATAATAGTGGCACATTGTATACCAATCTTATACAACGGCGAAGGCGCCGGCGATACCAGAACGAGCAGTAGGGGGCAGTGGGGACTTCTCAGTGGGGAAGACCGTGGATAAACGGGACTTGACACTACCGCCCATGCTGGCACTGCGCATAACCGAACGCTTAATAAACTCATCACGACGAGACTGGTAGGTCTGTTCGTCCTTCTTCGTTTCCTTGGGCTGCCATAAAATGATGAGAGATACACCAATGATGACAATGGCCATACCAACAAGCTTCGAAGTTGATGGTATTAAACCCAATATGAAGTAGTTCAAGGCCAAGACGATAATAGAGTTGGATGCAACAATAACATTAACCGGTCCAGTAGAGGGATACATAAGGGCATAGTTAAGGGCAAGTACGCCAACAGCCTGAGAGATACCAGCAACCTGGGGCCAGACATACATATCAGGCCAGAGCTTCCAGTTCTCAGGGAAGAAGGTATGGGTACAAGCGGTATAGATCAAAGCGATGAGGCCCATGAAGAACATGACACCCATACGACCGATGAAACCAGACCAAGCGGCCATACCATCTCTGCAACTTTGGCGAATACACAGCAAACTAGCAGCGAAGGTAAGCATACCGAGAATGGCGTAGACGAAACCCATAAGCTTGCCAGAGCTACCACCGTCGAAGGCGGCCATGACCACAAGACCAGAAAGCACAATGCAAATGGCAAAAATCTGCATCTTGGATAGCTTCTCCTTGTAGACAAGGTCACAGAATATACCAACGACCTAAGTACCAGGCAACAGTGGTGATACAACACACTAGAGGGGGTAAGAAGGACTTACGATGATATCGGAAGAGATGACGGCGGTCAAGGGACCGGTGGATTTGGGATCCGTGGCGAAAGCCCATTTCATCATCAACTGGGACCAGCCAACACACATACCTGTTAAGCAAACGATAATAACAACGAGGAAATGAATAATAAGACGGACCTCCAATAATGGTCAAGAGCTTAGCACCGAAGGTTAATCGACTTGGAGGCAACTCTTGGGGCAACAGTTGATCGTCTAATTTCTTGTAGGTCTCCGCAGCTTTCAATTGCTCATCGGTGAAGAAGAATGCACCAATATGCCACCTAAGAGACAAATTAAGATACTTTCTAGGTTGAAATAATAGCTTACCAGAAGTAAATGCCTACGACGATTCCGATGACGCCTGACGTGAGCCATATCCAACCAATAACGGCCCATGGTTCCACACCGGGCACGTTAGTATAGGATATTAGAAAGTTGACAATACCAAAGGTAATCTGGGCCAAGAACGACCAGGCAACACACTGGGGTGTTATTTGGACCATTTGAAGGAATAAAGGAGGAACGACCAAACAAGCTGAAACAAAGGGTGTTACATCATTATTGTTCATCAACACCGTTAGATAATGTAAGGTTGAATACGGACTGAAGTGGCAGAACAGCTAGCCACATATAGACCACTGCCACAACGCACTAGCTTAAACTATTTCCTTTGAATTAAAGCACGCTTCATCACAGTTATTGCAAAGCCCTACACACCCCAAATGGCTCATACTGATGCATCTAGCCATAATGAGGAGAGGTATGCTTGGACCATCACAGTAACAGGGATATAGGGGAGGCGGGAGTCCACGATTTAACCGTGTTAGCGCTCGCCCCGTCTCGTGCTAAGCTTCGCGGGGGGAATTGTATTATCGATCAGCTATCAGCGCAAGATAACTTTTACAGACTGATGAGTAGCTTGTTTTGGTCGTCTTCATGGTCCATACTAACGGAATGCTACTATCGAGGTCACCTGTTATGGGTACACCCCCTATACCAGAGGATGAGGAGCTGTCCTCAACGGTACCTATTATCCTAAGTTGATCCGTACTATTGTCCACCATACAGAGGTACAACTCGTTACTGGATACCAGCGTCTCGGAATATCCCTCCCCGGCCTCTAGCCCAGCCAGCAGCATCAATGGTAAGGTTACATGATAGCAACAGGTAAAGGCTATCAAAAGGTATAAGAGGAATAACACCAAACAAATTCGCTCGCGGTGGTGGCATGTCCATGGGGCGCCGAGGTCAGCATAGATCGCTGGGAAACAGTAGCAAACATAGCAACTCGATCAACACATCTACGCCCTCTACATCATGTACTGTAAATGCCCAGTAAATCCGGGGCACCGAGAACCAGGTCCAACACCAGAAGGAGTTATTACTGATTCAACCATGAGCTACGTCTTTCGAGCCACAGCAGAGCTCCATAACGCAGGCAAGCTTTCGATGGGGGATCGGACACTAGCAGTGAGGCTGGCCTGTAGCGGTAGGCTAGGACTTCATTGAGACAGGCAAAGATTCATTGTGCAGGAGATACCCTAGCGCTAACGGCAATGGCCACCCTCATCGCCTCAGCACGATCATTCGATGTAAGAGAGTGTCATTAACGGTTTGGCAGGTAGCTCATGCAGGAGCAGGCTAATCAACTATCAATGTATCTCAGTGGGGTGCAGCAGGCCAGCTCTTCGATGGCCCTTCCACATGGGCCATGGTCACCCTCCAATGTGGTCACATACTTGAGGAATGCTATCTACAACTACTTTTCAGATGGGAGGCCCACAATGTTATTATCGACAACAATCTCCTCCAGGACAAGCATATCGTACGATAGAAATGCACTCGGCATACCCACAGCCGCACTACCAGCAACCTCAGCCAGCAGCGGGGCTAGGCAACAGTGCGCCAGTGGCGGCGCTGACTCTAGGCTAACACTATCTTCTCCTCAGCATCCTATCAAAGCCGACGATCTCCTGCTCTACAGAACTTCTCATCTATGCCTCCCTCAGCTAACAGCAGCGGTGGTGCTGGAGTGGTGATAAGCCCCTCGAGCGAGGAGAATGGCAGACAGCCATCACCGGCATTGTCCCCATCAGCAAGCCCTGTGGGCCCATCACTCCACATGACAGGGTACCATGGTGAAGCCTTTATTTGTGATTTGTCCGACAGGTTCTGTGGGAACCTATCGAACGATGGAGTGCCGCAGCTGTGGGAGCCCAGAGCGAGAAGGCTGTCGTAGGCATCCTATCGAACTAGATCTAGCAATCCACGACGGCGATGGTGTCATCAGGCCCGATGAGTATCCACCGCTTGTACTAGAGCCCATGAGATCCTGCTCTCCCTCGCCTACACCACCATTACCAGGAACATCACCCCAGGGAACCCCCTCCCCAGTAGCGGGTTACACCAGCTTCAAGTGGCCGCCGACCACTGTAGTAGGTGCTGTACCCTCCGAATACGGTCCCCAGTGGTTTCGATGTTATTGGACCCAGTACTGTTCGACCACCATCTTCGACTGATGCCATCACTGATGATAGCGAGAATGATGACGATGATGATGATCCCAAAGCATGATGCTACACACGTTGTATAATGCAGTCTCTCGGGTATTGGTATTTGACTTGTTGTTGATACTAGTTAAACACAACGCTATTATGATGTCTTGTATTATAATTGTTAGTCGCAGTACTACACTACTAACAGAATCGGCTACATGAGAGCTCCAGCACGGATCATCTCGTAACCACTACTTCATCAAAGCCATAACCATCTGCTGCTGCTGATGTTTCAGTGGTGGTGGTGTTGGGGTTAGGAGGCTCAGGAATGACCGAGCCCCAAACGTGAATAATAGGCACGACGGAATTGCATGTTGCTTCTTGGTGATGAAAGATATCCTTGAACACGCCTCATATACCCCTCGGGCATTATAACTGCAGCAGCTGGGATGGTTGACATCGGTGCGGCTACAGTAGATGGGGAGTCGTAATAGTACATCTAAAAGAGAACAGTAAATGATGAAAAACAAAGTAGGGAGCTTACTGGTGAACATGCCAACTGCTCAGCTAGCTTCTCCGGGCATGGTAGGAATAGGCCTGTTTGGGTGCTTCTGTCAATCCTCTTTAAATAAAGTGATATACCAAGCCCCATAGCAGCCCAGACGGCTAGACAACCGAAAGGCCAAATGAAGTCTCCCGATTCCTGGTGTAAAAATTCTAGAATGCTGGGAGCTATGGCTTGGCCGCAGTTCTGGAGGGCAAAGATCAACCCGAAGGCCGCTCCTACTGAGCGCGGCGGAACCGTGAAAGGAATGCAGGCCCATATTACGGCACCGTAGAGGCATATCGATAAACCCATAATAACGAAGAAAAAAGAAACCGAAGTGCACTCCGGGCATCGTGGGAAGAGCATGAGTGAAGTGTGTGTCACCAGAAGGAGGGCACAGGCCCATACCATGAGCTTTGGGCGCTGGCCTCGGCGGTCTATATATATGCTCATAAACGGGGACAGTATGGCACCTATCATCGTGGGAATTGAATTTATAGCATTAGTGGTCTTTAAGTCAAAACCGAAATGAGCTTCAGACTGGAGATACGCTGGCGCCACCACCTGAGACGAGATGGTGCTTTCCTTTATCAACGGTCTCCTACCTGGTAGAAGGGAAAAATGGACATATAGGTCACGACACAGCTGAATGCCAGACACCAGAACATACTGCCGAAACTCTTAACATCACTTATTTGCACACCACGATCGCCAGATTTCGTATCCTGATACTGCGAGTGGGCCCACTGTAGATGAGCCATGGTCTACCTCTTCTGCACCTTCAACATGCATCGCCTTGTCATGAGCATTAGCCTGGCGATCTATAACACACGTAAGAACGGCAGTAAGGAGACCTAGGTGAAGTGTTGTTGTTATTCATCGAGGCTAATGCTGACGCCCTTACTAATTCCAGCCATGAAGACCCCAGCATAAGCCCCTGAGACTATACCCCAATTGCGGATGAACAAGGGTTGAGTGTTGAGAACTAGGACACTGCCGAGCCGGGACAGAGTCAAGGACGATCCCAGTGCGAATGCTAGCTCCTTTCCTCGGAACCAGTGGGTCATAATAGTACCTGAAAGTTATTTCCAGCGCGCCACGAAATTGCCCCGAGTTACTGTTAGCGACGTTGAGGCTCTCGCCACCCATGCCAAAGATGGCTCTTCCAATAATAACCACTGCGAAGGAGCGGAACTGGAGGCCCACGGCATATATAAGAGTACCACTGAAGTTAACTAGCACAAACAATATCATTGATCGCTGGACCTGACAGTGATGCAAATGCAGACGAGACTGCAGTTATGAGGAATCTTACCCCGATGATGTCGATAAGGAAGCCACCAAAGAGCGGTAAGATGACGTTGGGATAGGCATAGAGACCAGATATTACACCGTATCCTGTATCGGTGATGCCCAGAGTGTCAACCAATACCTACACTGAGATGAGCTCGGCCCCACGTGGTGATGGCACTACATTTCGGGTGGCACTGCACATATCATAGTTGTAAGTAAGCCCCATTAACACAAGGGACTGGAAAAGTAATACTACAAATCGTATAGGGCCGCTGCGATAGCTCTGATCCTTCGGGAGAAGGCTCTCATCCGCTTCCCCTACACCAATATCATCATATCCGGCTACACCTACCGCCGCCCAGCTGACTACCATGCTGAAACCTTTCTTGCGATTCCCTATGGAGTCGGGCCTAACAGATGAACTATCACTGCGCACTGCCGAGCCCAGTACAGTACCGCCTCGTGCTGACCTTGACCAAGACCCTCAGCTTCATGCAAAAAATATTCCGCCTCCATCGGTGATCCACCTGAGCCCACCATCACCTACCATCACCCCTGCCAGTGCCTTACTCTCTGTCCGAGGCCTTTGAGTGACGGCCTCTTGTGCTGGATTGGTGGCAGCAGCAGAAGACGACATTGCAAACCTTGCCACTGAAAAAACTGACGAAGGTCGAGGTCCTTTCGATACAGGAATCCCCCAGGGCGCCGTGACCAATACTAAGCACAACAATGCTTTCCAGGCGACTATAAAGCTCATGGATCATCAACCTAATGTTATCGTGTAATGAGGGTCACAAATATATGCAGGTAAAGCTTCTTTACTGAATGCAACTTTAATTTCTTCTTCTTCAAGTCGGTCGGTTTGTGGTATCTGACAACACCAATGGACAGACCGCTTCAAAGAAGCAGTAGGAGTTATGATCGATTTAGTAAACGGGTGAGGATTTGGATTTCATAACCTCTGATTTATCCGCCGACAGCACGCTAATTGCTCCACGCAGAACTAGGAATCCGCAAACGAGGTGCGCTACCACCGTAACTTTCGGAAGTCTCTTTCGTTGACAAGGACAGCACACTCTTGCCGTATAGGGACACCAATTTTAGGAGGCAGTTCCTTGAACTACACCAGTAAGTGCTAGATCGGACCACTGCATATGACAATATCGACAATGAGTTCCCGGACAAGCCTTAGAGAGGATGCTTCCGCTTGACGGGAGGTTCGCTCCGTGATGGATTCATTCACACTTTATTTGAATTTCAGCAGCGCAAGGGTTCTTTTACGTGGTTCAAACTGCGACCCGAAGTTGATGCCGTTATTCGACAATTGCTTTCATCGTTCGTGGGATCGACGTCCTTATTCGCGGAACAGATCTTTGAGAGATACATAATAACGGACTTTTAGATTGTCCCTTATTGGGATATAATAACAGGCATATAGAAGGTCCACTATTGGGATATAGTAACAGGCCTATAGAAGGTACACTATCGGGATATAATAACAGGCCTATAGAAGGTACACTATTGGGATATAATAACAGGCCTATAGAAGGTACACTATTGGGATATAATAACAGGCCTATAGAAGGTCCACTATTGGGATATAGTAACAGGCCTATAGAAGGTACGCTATTGGGATATAATAACAGGCATATAGAAGGTACACTATTGGGATATAATAACAGGCATATAGAAGGTACACTATTGGGATATAGTAACAGGCATATAGAAGGTAGACTATTGGGATATAATAACAGGCCTATAGAAAGTACACTATTGGATGCATAGTAATCCCTCCCTCCCCGGATATCACATTTCCAGAACTATTTCCTCATCGGGTTTGAGCTCCTCCAACTCCATAAAGGACCAGCATCTGATCGGTGAAGTGTGGTACAACGAACTGGATGTAGGATGACGTGACTCACGTCACGTCACGTGAGCGTTACCTCGTAGATACCTTCTTCTTCTTGGGTTTGTAATGCTTGAACTCAAAAAATATCGCACCACCTGATAAATAACGGATAATCTGCCAATACAAATCGACAGCGGCAGGATTCGAACCTGCGCGGGCAGAGCCCAGTGGATTTCTAGTCCACCTCCTTAACCACTCGGACACGCTGTCACAGGCACTACACGATTTTCGTGAACTCTTGGAGCGAGCACAATGCATACAATGAGGCATCCCCGTCCCCCCCAATCAGACTCTAAGACTCACAGGTTCGCTGCATTTCCTCCAAACTAACTCCCAAGTAGACCCTCTCTTGAAACAGTACATGATTCACCCGCCTCTCCTTGCTGATGTGGGTGTCCACCGAACATATAACTGTTTGGTTTGGGTCTGTTCACAAGTGTCCAACATTAAAAACACCAGCCTTCCATCACACCTACGACCGATACAGTGGTGATAGGATCGACATAGCTCTGGGCATCCTTCAGCCCCCAACCCTCAATGCGAACAGCAACGACCGTGCCTGAACCTGCTATCCATCCTATCGTACTCAAGCCATACCATGAACTTCGGACAACGCAGCGTGGCTTTGATGGAAGTCCGACACATCCCGATCGTTAAAATCGCTTGTGTGTTTAATCCCACCTTCCTCCGGTATCGGCGAGGCGTGCTGAAACCTACACCAAGTAGATCATTGCCATAACCTTGAGGGAATCTTACTTAGTGGCAGCCACCGGAAATCTATCCGGCGACGTATAAGGATTTTCGGAGGCAGCAACAAACAGGGACAGCAGCACTAACGAGCCCGCTACACTGGATCAACTGGCACTCGCTACCTGGCTCTAAAGCTCCAATATCAGTAGCAGCTATGTTTCCAGAACCCCGCTGTGGCCCACGACCGGACAAGACCTCGAGCCGGGCACTGAGGCGGAAACCAACAACAATGATCTGAGCCGTAGTAGCTGACGGTACCTCAAACATAGTACAATCTTACGGGTGAGTTCCTGATCTGAAGAACTAACTGCCAGTCGGCCTCGGGCTTCAGCGATGTCGACCGCTAGAGCTCTGTACCTTGGAAGAGGGTGTGCCTCACACTACCTAGCAACCTGGTATAGTACCCTTCCTGCGCCTCAAGTATCTGCCCCCAGCTATCCGCCTCACTCGCTTGCTTCAGTTGTGATGCCCACCTCCGCCTACCACAAGATACTGGCGTGTATAAGGTAGTGATATAGGGCACCTCAAGTCATCTGGCTTATTTGAAGAGTTCATTACAGACCACCACTAAGGGGTAGGTAGATATCACCAAACGCAACACGAGATAAAGAACAAAGGTTGCCTTCAGTGATAGCATCATGCTTGCTGCTTCAAGCTGCTTTCGAATTACTTTCCTCCCCTTGATCTATGCAGTAGCTTACATTACCAAGCCTTTGGCCAGAGAGCAATCATGACACTTCAAGGAAGGCACATGCGTGACTGCGAAGGCCTAGTTCTTCCCAGTGGATCACTTTGAGGACCACCAGAGTACTAACGAGCCTTCCGAGTTTAGAGATGTTGATCGAATAAGGAACCTTCATCTGACCTTTCCATAACCTACAGCTACCTTGCTTCATATTGGTGCTTTCGCAAGAGCCGCCCTTTATATGACCGTCTCTGTCTTACTCTAACTCCCCTAAGCCCCGCTAAGTTCCCCCATATTACCATATTATCATCATCAGCAGTAGCAGCTATCATTACCTGCTGTACAGCCGCTCTACTGAGGATACCGCTCAATGCTGTCGCTCACAAATTCCACAGACTCAGGCGGCTCCAGTCATTGGCCAAGATTATCGGGTCCTAGAAATTCTCCCAAGTTATTCAGGCAACGCAATTCCAATCCTTCTAGGTGCATATGCATCTCTTCATGTACTAGACCAGTGGTACCGATACATTATGTGCTCTAAGAATTAGTAACGATCATCACGACAGCTTCAAACAGGACGTCCGAGTCTCGGGTTCCACATAAAGCCCTCCTGCTGACGTGGCACTCCAGTAGGATGTACCTGTTTCACTAACATATCATCATGAGCCAAGTTTCATTGCACTGCCGCTGAAAAATACTGATTCGGAACTGTAAAAGAGGCGCATTCTTGAACTCATTTTATTGTGAAAAGGAAGCGGGGATCCTTACAGTCCATAAGGACTTGATAGTAAACGGAGAATAATATTATCCAGTCACTTGATAGCCCCAGCATGAACGCTGCGGCAACTGTGAGATGTTACGCGGAGGGAACCTTGGTGCGTCGCTCACCTGTTGCCCGAAGACTGGTGCCTTGTACATTCCGACTGTCCTCGGCGCCGAGTGCGGTCGGTTCTGGGATGTCCCTCGAGCCATACCATTTCCTAGACAAGTCTCTAGGCCCACTGCCAGTAGTAGCCTCATTACCTGCTGGTGATACATTACCACTGCTTACCGCCCCTGGTGGAGCGAAGGGTTGATAGTGTATAGTATGTTTAACATTGTTGAACGACTGAGAGTAACGATGACGTGGGGAACTAATCATATTGCTTTCTACCTGTCCTTCAAGGAAGCTCGTTGGAGTCGAGGGACGCTGCGTTACAGCTGTAACTCCAATAGAGTGACGTCGAGGAGCTGCCGCATCCTGTGATACTATTGAGCTCCTTCCAGAACTACATGGGAAGGAGACTTCGCGGACGAGGGTTAGATGCAGTTTTACTATGGGTTCATAGCTGGAGCCGCCGAGGGTCGAAGAACAACGTATTGAGGACCAGTGGGAGTGTTGACTACTGCATATTGCGATTGAGCACCACTTCCAGTAGGAGTAGACGGGGCAGCATGAGACTGAAAGCAATCGGATTTGAACAGTAAATTTTACACTACTAGCCGACAGAGCTCCGCTAGCTCAGTAGGCAGAGCGTGTGGCTGTTAACCACAAGGTCGGTGGTTCGAACCCATCGTGGAGCGCTTATTCAAATGATTTCGGAGTTCATACTTCATTCGTTTTGTACCCCATTAATGTAGCAACACTGAAGTACCCCAACCGTACGTACATGTCCACCAGCCAACCCAGCAGGGAGTGAGGCTCGAGTAGATGCCGGAAACACCACTCGACTTGTAGTTGGGTCTGCTACCGTACCCCTTGCTGATGGCTGTTGTGTGTGATACATGATACGTTGATCGTAAATATTAGAAGGCCTGAGAAGAACCTTATTAGCAGCATCGTCGGGGGTATGCAGGTAGAGGGCTCATTACCTTCCATGTGAACCTGCCATACCTGGTTGGCTTTGCCTCGCTGAAATTGATGTATACTGTCTAGAGCTGGTTGGTAAACCTCCAATGTAGCCGCCAGTCCGCTGATGAGGCCCTAATACGAAGCTAACGTTAAGGGCTCAGTTATGTCTCGCAGTGTTGTGTTACCGTCCCCGGTCGGGTGAACCCTAGCCGAAACACTTCCAGCTGGTATACTACTGCTCCTCACTGTTGACGATGACGATGCACCACCGGACAACACTGGGATACCAGGTTTAGGATGAAGGAAGTAATCCATGGCGGGCGCTGTGGCATGACCTAGAGGCCCACGAGATGGCTCTCTCTGCGCTGCTGAAGGGGCGGCAGCGTGTGCCACCGCACCTGAGCGCCAACGATTGTCGCCCACCGCAACAGCATGATGCTACTTGGGAGTGCTTGCGCCACAACAGGTGCGTGCTGCTGCTGCTGCTGCGGCTGTTGGTGGTGATGTTTGAGCGGTGGAGCTTTGGGGGGAGGGGGGTGTTGTAGGGTCACGACGCTTTCCTCCTGAGCCGTCGTCTCATCCAAATAGATTCACCAAGGAATACCTCGGCAGCGAAAGCTGCTGCGTACTCGGAGCCTGAGACGCACGTGACTATCTCCTGAGAGATGTTCTCCTGGAGGAGCTTCTCGCAGAACGACGTGAAAAGATCCGACTTAACTTGAACGTTGAACCTGCACACCTTCCCACACCTCCCCTCATACCGATGTTGGCTACCTAATTCTGAGCAAGAACTTGTTCTCCAGTCTGTTAAGCTCTGCATTAGACAGGACAGGAAATAGCTTCGCCAAACTGGAGTTGCGCACAGGCTTGTCCTCCCACATTTTGTCGGCGATGAGAAGCGAAGTTAAGAAAAGCGGTCTCCACGTACCTGAACGGCGCGGCCAACTCGATAGCGACCAGCCTCAGAGGGAGCAGTACTGGCGTGCAGAGATATCTGAGTCGCTTCTTTGAATCTTGACAAGTAACTGACGCAGCACTGGACCTGGCCATTAGGACATAGTTCTATTACATAATTGACACTATGAATGCACTAACAGAGAAGAGTCCTTGATGGAGTATACTAAGAATGAAGCTGCTAACATGGACAGCTGATGGATCCGAGACGCTATTGATGAAGACTGCATTTAGCTCCCCTGGAGGTTTCCTATCATAATACCTACATGGATAAACTATCTATCACCCACGTACTGCCGCCGCGGCCTACTGTGGCTCATAGAAGAGTTGGAACATATCGTTAGTTTTCATCCGCCTTAACACTTCATTATCAGTTCGTATGTGTCTAGCAGTATAGGACACTTTTACTTCGCGCAAACAAATGACCGTAATGCTTACCTGTGAAAGAATTGTATACCTGCAGTGAGTAGCTTCTCTTGCATAGCTGAGAACCGCCTCGTCCCCGACCCAGTATGAGGCCCACCAGCAGACCCCATCTCTGTGGGGACGCCATTGAAGGTACTGGAGAGATCGAGTGAAGTACCGTCCATGGCACTGTTGCTGGGTGCGGTTAATGTCGTGCCTGAATACATCGCTGGGGAGGTCGAGGAATATTGCAGATTCACGGAAACCGCTGAATAGCAACTCCTCACAATTGTTAATGCCATCGGCCGAGTCTCTTAAAGTATTATGCCCCATCTTAATTGCTCCTGTACGCCGATCACTGAGAGACTGCAGGCCTTGGCCTCGAGCCGAGTTGGGGTGCAAGGGGAATGAAGGATGTGCTCCGATAGTCATAGATGCCGACATGCTGTTAGACTACACTGTACAGCCAGAGATAACCGAAGAGCATTTGCCGCCTTCATTGACATGACACTAGTGAACTCAAGGGCTAAATAATGGACAGCTCTCTCGGTAATGACACCAACGCCCTCGTCATTAATGTTGCTATGTAAAGAAAAAGAGGAACTCTCTACTTATAGTTATTATTGGTAGTAGTGCCACTACTATGATTGTCATTTGACATCACCATTGTCGCGGAGGCCAAACACGACTAGAGTAGCCGTTCAAAGGCGGCCTCCCTAGAGCCGACGGTAGTCAAATAACTTATCGGCGAGACACTAACATCAATAATAACCTTTATTTCTAGTGCCGGTATGCTGTTATCATCAGCATCATCGTTATTATCATGATACACAAGTAGCAACACATAGTATAAAGAAAGTAGTGAGGAAGAGTAGTTGCAACAATAACACTATCGAAGAGCCAACAACAGCAATACTGATAACAGAGAACTTCTCCATCCTCTAGTATATCAATAATGCCACAGTGACCCTAGCCAAGGAATGGTTACACGCAGTTGGACACAGGTAATGCTGCTGTTAGTCTGCCTAATAAATAGGTAGTACCATAGCCGAGCACCATAATAGCAAACTCCATTAGGAGATATTACAAACCCTCAGTATCGTTTCCATTCGGAAATGTATAGGGGGCGTGATGGATCGAATATGATAGGCTCCATAAAACAGGAGCACACTAGCAGCATAGTGATTGATTGGAGCAGAGCGCCAGCAGCAGCAAATATAGAAAAAAGGAAAAAGTATTTACACACCGAGAAGAGGGGTCAACGATGAGGTATTACATTGTACAAAGGGAAGAGCAAACAAGCCAACAGCACCAGAAGCAGCAGCAGCAACAGCAGAGGCGATTATGAAGCTATACGTGCTGAAGAACCAGAGGACTAACTGCACTAATGCAGATGGGCAGCAACAGAATTTATGCACCAGCAGCATGAATAGCAGGGATAGAAGCACAAGGAGTAGCCGACGTAACAAGCATAACAGTGCAATAAGGGTAGTCAAGGATGAGCATACTAACTGCTACAAAGATATATCAAGTATTCGGAGATTAAATGGTGGTGGTGTTCTGAAACGTTGGGCTCGGTATTCTAGTCATTGTTATCAGGCTACGACAAAGAGAAAGCACAAGTAATGATGCTGATGCTAGTCATCATCATCGTCGAAACTATTAGACAACAGTGATACATCCAGAAATGAAGCCTACTCCTATTGACACCTTATTCCTTCATCACCAATATATCGATGACCTTTACCAACAGCAGTAAAGTCGTCCGTCCACTCACATCCATTACCACAGAGAGTAGCAACGGGAATGGTAGCGGTGACACCGCTGGCTTAGTTGAAACGCCATTGCTTCTCTCTGGCACTTCTTGCTATATAAAACCATCGTAGAGCCAGAACTGATAGGAAAGTGGCCAAGTACGGTGTAACTGCTACTGTTACTGTTACTGCTGCTGCAGCTGCTGTTGTCGAGAACAAAAGGATACGTGCTGACTCCTCACATAGAGAAAGGGGTCGACATGTATACTAATGAGGGTCTTCCTGTTAACCTCATCGTAGTTGAACTCATCTTTAGGTCGGTGGTAGGATATTATTATCGTTACTATTGTTATAAATACAAAGAGCAAAAGTGTCTTCAAAGGTAGAGGCTGAAAATGACTCGAAACCGTCACCATCAGGCCCTGTCAGAGATTATACCTATCGCCAGCACACCACCGTGCTGAACTACGACTAGTAGGACGACTACGGCCATCATCGAGGATATAGAAACAACAACAGCAGCCGTGCTATTATTATTATTATAGTAATGGCTGAAACTCTCAACAGTGTATAGCGAACTAAGTGGTATAGAGCACTCATAAACTATACTATGACTTATGATGCCAGCAATAGCCCGTACTAGGAAGGGCCGCAGCAGCAGCATCAATGCCAGCAGATGAGAGGTATTAACCATAGTTACAAATAGTGAAGGATAAGGTGCAGATAGATAAATGTTGACAAGAAGATGATGATGACAACGACGACGACAACAACAGCAACCGAGATCTTCTATAGCTTTGCTGAATCGTTGGGCCTTGACGAGCCAGTGAGTAGAGGCAACCTACTGTATAGGCTACTTGTATTTTGGTAACTGAAAAAAAGATAACACTGCAATAGAGTAAATAACGTTGGAAGGAGCCAGTGACTTACTTTTCAAAAAAAGGACATGTCGACGTTGTTTTCACGAGCTGTATATCGATTAGTCTAGAAGTGCCTGGATACTCGACAGCGCCGAGGTATCTAATTCCACAATCCTGCTGCCAGAAATTCCATCTCGATCATTCCCCTACCTAGGCCTTCATAACTCTCCGGCATGAAAGCTGCGGCTAGTGCATCGTCATCACTTTTAGGTAACCCACTCATATAAGTGGAGATGCCTCCTTCAGTAGAGGCTTCTTCAGGCATTAACATTATCGATCTACGGACTATCTCCTTAGCCTCGTTGGCCATTGTCTAAAGGGTCAGTTAGATCATAATTGGCAATACACTAATTACCTGGATACAATGACCAGGGCATCTCGCGGCGTCGAGGAGGGCACTGGTAACGGATCCCGAAGGTCCCAATGCCACATAAGATCCGACCATTCCTGGACGACATGTGTTGAGTCCATGGATGACTGCTAATATCCTTAGTGCTGACGAGCCTGGCTCCGATAGCAGTTTTTGCAGAGCACGTTCTAGCAGGCCAGAGTATGCCGGAACGTTTGCGCGTGAAAGCGACTGAGGGGAGATCATTTTAGCGACTGCGGAGTGCGGAGATGGCCCTTACATAAACCAACATTGCCAACTCATCAGGAGATAGACCTTGGAGTCCAAACTCCTCAACTGCGTTGGCTATAGCTGGTAAGACCACCGTCTCTAAATCCAAGCGAGAAGGACCAAGGAAGGCAAGCTTGCAAAGGCTTCCGAGAGGGACTGAAGGAGGTATGTTTCTAATCTGCAACAACGGGATTACGAATTTGAACTTACCGTTGGTTGAAACACCCTCATTAGAGAGAGTCTGCAACCGAGAGACGCAAGCCTTAACTTGCTCATCCTCCACCATTTGGCCATAATGATCTCGTAGGAAGAAGAGATCTATCATATCGGTTAAGGAGTAGGGCGCTGCGTCCTTCACCTCACCTAAAGGCACCATATCGACACTAATGACGCCATATCGTGCATTGGACTGCCTACCAATAACATTGAAATGGGCGTACACTACATCCGTCAAAGTTGCTAGGCGGCCCCAAAGATCTTGAGAGTTTTGAGTATCCTTCGTGAAGGCAGTAAGCACAGTCAAACAGGTACCAGGGAGGAGCTTCTCGATCCTTGCAGCCGAGCAGGCATCCTCGGATAAAGTATCCAAGAATCGGCTGGCATCTTGAGGACCGAAATGACTCAGAGTAGAGGCAAGACAAGCCCCTAGACTGGAGATCATATCAGCTTCGAAACCATTGGCTAAACGAAACGCTCGTCAACAGCATTGCACCACGCAGCCAGATCGGTACTACCTTTCTGGTAGTAGGCCTCTGTAAGTGCAGACAGCAGACCTCTGAGGGCACTCTCGTCCATCACAGTTAAACTTGTGTTGGCTGATGAAGAGGGAAGAGTTAGATATTGTGTACATGGTTGCGGACTTACCGAGAAGATCACAAATAGTGATGGAGTCGTTCAGAACTGAGGAGAGCTGTTCCGAGCTGGTTCCCATAACAGCAGCTGCGGCTATGGCATCCGAAGTCCAGGTACCGATGAGGGCAGAGAAGGACTGGGCTTCTTCGAGCAATAGACTCAGTAGAGGTGTAACCAGAGACGAAAAATCATCTGAGAATCCAATCCGGTATGCAAGCAGCGGAGGATGATGATACCTGTTAGCGCACGCATTCGCTGAACCAGAGGCAGGGAGAGGTCGTTCTGCTCAGCCATGGCTCTAGCACACATCGTCACGATTGAGGAGTTGGAGCGCTGTATTATAGACTTAGACTCTTCACCTACAAAGGGAGGATATATAGAAGGCGGTAATGAAGAAGAAACTACCAGCAGGAGACTGGGCACATTCTTCAGAGGCAAGCACCATCTCCAAGGTGGAGATAAGTTCAGACATCGCAGATACCGGCAAGTCAATGTCGCCAGATACGACACGACCACCTACAAAATGGTATGAAAGAGGGAAGAGCAAGATATGGACAACTTACTGAACACTTCCAAAACGCCGGGACGATACATCTCCATAAGTGGGAGACTAAGTAGGCTCAATGCGCCCTTTAATGTCCAATCAGATCCTTCAGCTTGAATGTACTCCTGTGCTAGGAGATCATAGAGACCTTCGTCGATAACATGAGCATCACCAATAGCTGCTCCACCACCATAGCGGAAGTAGGCCAATAGCTTGCATATAGAGATAGTCACCGAGTCCAGCTGCTCTTGAGTGTATCCTCTAGCTCTAGTCATAAGTAGCTTCTCTGTCAGGCTTTGGAGGGTCTCAACGGGCATCGGGCACCACTCTAACGTCTCACTGTTCGTACTCATCGCCACCACATCCATAGCAGTTGTGCCTGAGCAGCGAGCAGGCAGTAACAATGAAGGGCGACGTATCACTGGCTTACATGCTTGAAGTAGCTGAGTGAGGCTGTTACTATCCAAGCTTTGCACTGCCGAGGCGGAGATATTGCCGAATACCTAACAAGTCACTAGTTCGAATGGCGGTGGTCCAAGCGGTATCCTACGGTCTCCAAGAACTCCTTGTTAACAATACCAACATTAACCAGAGCCCAGGATATATTGCAGACCTCCAGTGGCTTGAACTTGACCAATAATGCATTATTATCAGACAAGTAAGCATCAACTCTGTCCAAGAACTCCCTGGTGGCCTCAGCTGCAGCTGCTGGGGTACCAATAATAGGTACAGAGGTAGTGCGTGTGCTGGTGTTGGATGTTGGGGACGAAGCTGTAGTAGACGACTTAGTCGATAACTCCTCAGATCTGCCACTGTTACTAGCACTTTCACCACCCATGCTGCCCACAGGTGTATCTATGAATCAAGGGGAATACCTACTAAACGACAAAGGTACAAAGACTTATTACCAACTCCATCGTTGGTGACCGAATCACTAGATGAAGCGTTCGAAGGAGCGGCGTTAGGCTCGTAGTAGTAGCTCAGAGACCAGGACATGTTAGCGATGGCTTGAGGGGAGAACTCACTCAACCCCCAGTGCTTCATAGAAAACCGTGCCACCACTTCACACACTTTGCAGATGTTGCCATTGAAACTATCAAGGGAGTATAAGGCGGAAGACTACTAAGAGCCTTATGCTTACTCGTATCCTGCAGTAGCTATAGCCCACATGACCGAGGCCAATTCCATGGGTTTGAACTGTGAAAGGCAACCTCTATCGTACATTATTTTCTGGCATACACATTCATACCTAGCAACAAACAATGCGCTACCACCATAAAGATACTTTTCGAGGTCGATTACATGAGATCGCTTTCGGGGCAGTCTAAACGAGCTAGAGCCCAGCTGAGATTCGCCAAATCCTGCGGCTTTAAGTCAGCATGTAGAGTTAAGGACTTGTGCACCACCTAATGGACACGGCCATGGCCTAGGTTGTTGTACGACGATGAATACCTTGGATAGGAGGTCATGATCCACAATATGAAGCTTGGCCATAGCCCAGGCTAATGTGGCAAGATGCTGAGGTGCAAAGCCTTCAACTGACTCGCATTTCCCGAGCAAAGTCTGAATCTCGAGGGAATGTTCGCTCTTGGCTTCGTGTAAATGGAACTTAGCCAAACGATGGAAGGTAGTGGCCCAGTTGACACTGTTGAACTGCGAACCTGAAATAAATAACCGCCCATAATGATAGGAGCTGAGGAGCACTGATGGGGTACTTACAGTGCTTCTTGGCAAGGGATAGGATCTGCTGGGCTGTAGCATTAGGATTAGTAAGCTCTCTGTTCCAAGCAATATGCTGGCTCTTAAATGCAGCGGCACTCATAGAACGACCATGCTGAGATGATGACCCCGAATGCTGCTTCTTGCTGCCGCTATTATCCAGGAAAGAGGCGCTGCTGACGGCTTTAGGCCTCCGAGAATGCAACGGAGGGGAGCTCCTCCCAGTCAGCGAAGGGGCCACTGCTACTGTAGTACGGCGCTATCAAATAAATAGTAAAACAACGTGAGCAACAGCAGCGACGTACTTGAGATATGAGATTGGAGGATCCACGGCGACGAGCAGCATTGCGATCGAAACCACCCATAAGCGGGGGCTCGATAACAGGGAGCGAATAACGCTTCTGGTTCATACGACTGGTCCCTCCCAGAGATGGGAGACTACTGCCATTCATACTGCTGCTGCTGTTACTATGTGGACTACTGCGACTGGCGGCGGCGGTCATACGTGAAGCCGCATAGAGAGCTGTAGCCGAGGCACTGCCATCACCGGGGGAGGAGGGGGCAGATTCAAAGCCAGAGTAGCTAGCAGCCTCAGGCAGGAAGGGGAAACTCGACGGGATTGTCGTATGTCGGCGACCTGACATAAATCTTCTTAGGAACTTTTAAAGTGAAAGGATTCTTACCCCACTGCGATGATCCCCACTGAGTTGTCGTCTTTTTGTGTGGCTGCTGTTGAGGAGTATATAAACCAAGACTGTCTAGAGCAGGGGACAGAGGTAGAGGTCCAGCGCCAAGCCATGGGGAACCTAACAACAACCATATGAAGCCTTATGGTATCCTACAGCCTACCTCCAAAGTCACTCAAAGGACCAGCTCTCGACATCTGATAACAACACATTCAAGATAATGCCATGTTAGCGAGCCTACCATAGATGGGGCTGGGGACCTCCATGGATCCAACTCGGTAGGAGCGGGATCCCAAGATTCGGTACGGCCAACGCTGGCAGGCATCGGAGAACCTAAAACTGATATAAATGCAGGAAACCTAGTTGTAAGGACTCATACCGATCTCCCCGAGGCCACGCGATGAAACGTCTTCTGTTTGACGCTCTGGGGTTGATCCGTTACTAGCCGAGTCGGACGAAGAGGATGCTGCTACAAAGGACGTCCGAAAAATATCCAAGGTTCATGCGTTACCTGCCGCTTGCTCGCTCTGATCACCGAAAACGCTGGGCGGCAGATATTTAGCTGCCTAAAAGAAGGTGATGGGGAAGTGAATAACGTCAAGGGCATCTACTTGATCCAAAGGAGCCGTGGTTGTAACTGTCCATGTGGAACCAGACAATGGAGAAGTTTGCTGGGACATATGGGCTGGTAAAACCAAGGAACATATGACTGCAAGATACCGCTTATCAACCTCGATAAATATCCTTGCTAACCCCCGGTATGGCACAATAGACGGGACAGCCGTCTTTTCACTCTCCGCTCCCATCCCCATTATATATCTAGGAATCCGTTCCCACAGTACTAAAGTCCACTACACGGGAATCATTCAATACATTAGCCGACTCTGCCACATTAGCTAGTAATCGATTCTTGTTATCCAGCCATCATGGCCTCACTCGTAGCAAAACTACTGATAGCTTCTTGCCTCTGTGTAGGGTTATGCTTAGGATACCATCATGATTGCTATACGTTAAGGAACAGTGGCTCTAATCGACCCTGCGAATGAACACCAGCCAGCTCCACATCATTTGCGCTATATCCCAGCTATGCCCAACTTTGTTCAGAATCGGTGAGGTTCTAGACAGCCGGAAGGTGGGAAAATACTGCCCCCACATAAACGGCTGCATTTACATTCAAATATAACCGTACGTATTACCTAGCTCAATCAGGTTCGTAGCTACCTACCACAATGAGCAAAGCGAAAATCACGAAAAATGCCACAAAAATTGGCGGAGCGAAGGCTGCACGGTCCAACGAATGCGCAGCGTCTATGGGCTGGTTAAGTGATTAAATCGCGGTCCCTCGGCCCGCTTTGGCACAACTATCTTATTTCGCGACCCCGGGGGTGTAGCATCTGTCCGATATACCATGTTCAACGACTTGTACCATGGCATATCGGCATACAGGCATGTAGCATATAAGCAACCGTAACGCTTGCAGTTCGGGCTTCAACGGTTCTTTGGTCTGTAAGGCATCATCGACCATAACATTATGCGTTGTATCCGTGGAAACCCATCGTATCTGTGATCCTTTTCCGAATGAGATGGGTTGATTTGAGACACACCCCTTCCGTTCCAGAGCATCAGACCGCCTACTTACCGTTAGTGGTATTTTGTAGACTGTCATTTAAATGGGTTGCGCTTCCAGCTCCATTCCTGGTGACGTCGAAGCCTATGAATCTATATATGCATCACCGGCTGATAAGCGACGGAAGAAGCCTCGAGCCCGTAGGGGAGCTGCAAACCAGAGGAGCAGCATGCGCCAACATCGGATATCTTCGCAGGAAACTGATGAGGGAAGCATAAGTAGTAAAAAGGACGCTGGGGGGATGGATGGAGGCAAGCGGTTTAGGTCCGAATCGTGATGCTTTAGAAAGGGACTGTCCACGTAGGAGGCCATCAAGTGAGACATCGGTTCAATGAGTGGACTCTATGCCCTATGACAGGTTCGGGAAATCCGTCATGTAGCCGGCTCTGTCCCATACTGGAAGATTCACCACTCTCTACACCTGTTAATGAGGCTCCGGGTAGTAGTCAAGGTAGCGGAGGCAGCAGCAGCACTCCAAACCTCGAGTATCGTAAAACTCGGTCCGAAAGATCGCGACCTCTATACAGTCGTCCCCAAAAGTCTGAACTTCGAAGTCATAACATTACTGAGCGTGTTCCTCGAGGTTGCCGTTAGTACTATTTCCTAAACAGTTCTGTTCACTTTTCATATATACCATTTATCGGGCTGCAAGAGTCCTAGTAATTCCCGGTTTGTGGCGCTATTAGCGTCGTCCATACTTTACGAATGTCCTATTTATGCTCTAACACCCGGTGCCATACTGTAAGTGACTCTATCTCCTTGCCATGTTGGGCCTGTGTAATACACTGTGGCCATGTTGGGCCTGTGTAATACACTGTGGCCATGTTGGGCCTGTGTGCTACCCTATATAACCTTTTCATCAATTTCTCCTCCCCATCACCTTGTTGTTGTTGTTGAGCATTGCGTCCATGGCAACATCTTCCCAAGTTGCTTGTTGCTTGTGTTCCCCCTCGCTCCACCACATCCTAATGGGCTGTGGCCAAAGTGCGATGCCGCGTCCTGCCACCAACAGTCAACGTCCTGATGCTGACGAGTTCCTCGACTGGGGTTTCGACACTCCAGTGGCGAAAAAGAAGTCCCCTGTATCATCAGCACAGAGCCAGTCTAGGCTTGAGCAACGCACCTCGCCCAACGAAGGCTACGGAGGTAGTAGGACTACTAGATGGGGGATGGGATGGGTTAAAGTGTCAGGTAGGAGTTCAGCAGCATCCGCCGCAGCTTATAGGAGAAGGGGAAGCAGCACTTTCCATGGCGGCAGTAGGACCCTTCTATTGCATGATTACCATCGTCCTTTGTAGGCCCCCGCGTAAGTACGTCACAGTTGTTGGGTCTAAAGGAGCCTTCCCCTCGTTCAATCACACCATCTACTATATCATCTAACCAACATTATTACAATGCTCCAACCCCTAGATACTATCGTAGTCCATCGCCAACAGCAAGTGTGAGCTCGAGAGGAGGTAGGCTTTATGGCTACGGTGGATGCAGCCCAATGGTTGCTGGTACGCCACGCAGTCGTGGAGCCAGGCCCCGAGTAGAGTCCCGAAACCTTGGTATCAATGCTGCCTACAGTGTCCGAGCGGTAGTTCCAGCTGCCCAGGCAGCATAAGGACGTCCCCTTGGCGTTGGCCCTTCATTACCCAAGGCCGGTGCCTCCACCGCCAACACCCTTCCTAGAATGTGTATCCTAATACTTTCCTCGTTACTTTCTGTATATTCCTAATAACTCACGAAGGAGTCCGTTGAGTACCTCCCATTAGGGGATAGTCTCCATATGGCTATAACTTTCTACTACATCATCATCATCATTCGATATGCCAAGGCTTTTGTTAATGAGAGTGCCGGGTGGTGCTAGTACAGGCTGTTTATTACTAATGAGTAGTGGGCACTTCCCTTTAGATAGCTGTAGGGTTTTTATTACTAATGAGTAGTGGGCACTTCCCTTTAGATAGCTATAGGGTTTTTATTACTAATGAGTA